>JANIJG010017968.1:0-91364 GCA_024611175.1 Megaceryle torquata
TACTGACACCTATAATACAGTCATTGATTCCTGACCGCGTGCTGGTGTGTTGCATCGATGTGCTGCTGTTGACAGTTGCCTTAAGGAAAAACAAAGGAACCTGTTGCTACCCAAGACAACCTGCTGTCATGATGCTGGATCTTCAGGGTGTCTGGATATCAGAAGACACATTTGGACCCTGCACTTGTGTCTCCCAGTGACCCCCATTGGACCAATTTAGGAGGTGGTAGAGTTTAGAACACATTTTGCACTCACTCCTGCTGTAGCAGCCAGGAGATGATGTCTCCATCCCGCTGTTGTAGAGGTGCAACAGTTTTTCCAGATGACTTGCTGTGTTTGGTGTTGCCCTTTCTGTGCATCTGACTGAGAGAATTCCATGTTTTTAAGCATTCTTGTGTCCTCTTCAGCTCTGGGCACCCATAGAAACCTGAATGTAAGTGCCTTAAAGAGCACACTCTTGATACCTGTGCAGCATAGCCCTTGATACAAGCTGCCCACTTGACACCTTGCAATTACTGTGCTTTTTCTCCAGGATTTGTGAGTATCTTCTTCTAAATTGGCATTTGTCGACTTACTTGGGTATGTCCTTGTTACAACATCCCAGTCCTTTTTCAAGAGAGATGCACCATATTAGAAACAGACTTTTAAATGGGTGTTTACTTGTTTTGTTTGTGTAACACGCACACCCTGCCTCCCACTTTTCCTCCACACTTTGATCTTGGCTGTTGACAAAACCCAGTCTATGTATTCCTGAATGCTTCCAGTAAAGGACTCTACAGCAATCCTGGAATGGATGTGTTTCCTTCAATACAAACTATGGGTTTGAAAAAAAACCCCAAAAAGTGTTCTGTTGACTGGTTTAATTTACCAGTCTGTAGCCGAAATCCAGGGGCCAACAAAGCCAGACCCGTACAGCTCTCTAATCCTCGAAGCTACGCTGCAGGCAGCAGCTCTGGCCCGTGCAGCACGTTGCGTGGCCACTCCGCAGCCCGAGTGGTTCCTCCCGGGGGCTGTTGGCTCATCCCGGGGAGGGAGTTACGAGCCCCAGCTTCTGCCCTTGGTTCAGCTCCTGACTCTCATCCTGGGACAGCCCTTCGCCATTGCTTTAACTTTTCTAAAACACACCCGAGCGATTTACTCTCTGGCTTTGAAAGTTCGCTTCTCCAGGGCCTGAAAAAGGTGGATCTGTTCGGATGGATGTTTCTGCCCTAGGCTTTCAGTTGCAAAATCCACCTCAGCAGCCACACGCGCCGACCCGAGGGGCTGCCCAGCACACTGACGCGTGCGGGTGTCGCTGAGCTGGACCTCCCGCCAAGCGGCAGGAGCGGGCCGCCCTCCCGGGGCCGTGCCAGGCTGCGCCTGGGGCTCCTGTCTGTCCGAGCCGGTTGGGAGCGATCGAACTGGCGGAGTCCGGCAAATGGCCACGCCCGCGGGGAGGGCTCCCGGAGGGCCGGGCCGCGGCACCGGCACCGGGCGGGGCGGCTTCCGGACGACACAGGAAGCAGCGGGGGCCCGGCACTGTCGCCTGGCGCCATGGCCCGCAAGAAGATTTACCGGCCCATCGCCGCGATGGCCAAGAAGGTCCGCGAGTACCGGGCGCTGAAGAACCGGCCGCGGGACTCGCAGCGTTTCGCCCTGGACTACGAGACCATGCGGCGGCCCCTGACGCAGAAGCGGCTGCCGGTGCGGGCCTGGGAGGACGTGCGGAACGAAAACCGCCTCTTCTCGCTGCTCTGCCGCCTGCCGCGCTTCGGCGTGGGCCGCACCGTCACCCGCAAGTCCTGGCTGTGGGCGCACGACGAGCCCTGCTACTGGGTCATCACCAAGGTTAAGGCTGACTACACGGCAGAGGTAACCGCCCCGTCTGCCCCGGCTCCCTGCGGGGCTGCCGGCCCCGCGCCCCGACGCCGCCCCCTCGCCGCTTGCTGCCCTCAACAGGCTTTTGTTTTCTTTGCAGAACATGGATCATGGAAGAGCTTGGGGCTACCTGACCTTCAGAGGTACAACGGGCTTGCTTTCCTACACCGGAGATTTGGAGAGGGCGTCTGTAGGCGGCAGGGCCGGAGAATGTGTGCAGGGGGATAGGGGAGGGGGGGGGAGTGGCAGCAACCGTAGCCACTCGCCAGGTTTGTTTTTCTTAGACCTGCTAATGAGAAAAGTTGTTCTCCCTGTTTTGGTTTGAAAAGCTGGTGTCTAGCGCCCACAGAATGCGTTTCCAAGGAACACTGTGGGAGAGCCGGTGTAGGCTGGTGGTGGGGAAGGACAGCACACTAACAGGGGGACTGACTGGTTTGAGACTTTGAAAGCAAGATGCAGAATGAACACATGAGGGTATTCCAGGTAAAATCATCAGTAAAACAGGAGTGATGGCAAGTAAATTTGCATTTCTGGTATTTTAAATTAACGTTTGGAGTTGAATGGGTGAATTTTTCCCTTTTTAAAGCTGCTTTATATTAGGTCAATTGTAGCTTGTCGATTGTGTTTCTGAAACATTTCTTATGTAAAGGTTTTTAAGTTGTTAGGTATTTTTAACATTAAATTTCCCAGGGAACCTTAATCAGCGTAGAAAGGAATTACTTTTGTTCCTTAGCCATGGAAACTGAACCAGAGACAGCTGAAGTGACAAATTAGGAGAGGGAGTTAACCACAGAACTCTTAACAACGTTCCACTGGTCCTTTCAGCCTGTTTCTGTTTTGATTCCCCAGGACAGAAGTGGGATCCCATAGTACAGCTGGGAAGATGCTGTCCAAACCTTTGAAAGCTTTCTTTACTAACGTGTGTTGTAGCACTTTTGATACTGGAGAGGCGACACTTGCTACATTTCCAGAAGGGAGTTTGTTGTTGATAGGGTTGTCTACTGCTGTTCATTGTCTTTTCTCAGGCAAAACCGAGGAAGAAGTGCGAGAGATTGACAAAGTCATGTACCATGACTGGCGTATGGTGCCTAAGCATGAGGAGGAAACCTTCAAGAAATTCACCCCAGTGCCTGAGGAGACCATTCGGTACCTTCCTTACCCACCTCTGCTCCGAGCCATGATCCTTGCACAGTGGCAGAAAGAGGGAAAACCAACCACAGAGGAGCCAATGATTGATCTGGAAAAGATAATGGGTGCAACGAGAAAAGCTGCAGGGACACCAGTATAGAAACTTGTTCTGCGCTTCCCATGTGCTCTCACCATGTGTTAGAAGCACATCACCTTACAGAAGCCCCCCAGTCCGCTGGGGGTATCCAGGGTTCCTAGCTTTCTGCCCAGCCCTGTACAGTCACCTGATCTGAAAGGAAAGATGCAGATATATTCAAGAGGATTTTCCCCACAACTTTGGTCTCAGTCAGTGGAGGAACCTTGTTGGTTTCCTGTATACTCCTGCACATACGCATAGCTCCTGTCATCTAGCTACAGTTCTTGGGAGCAGTTTTCTTTGCAGACTGATAATCAGGTTTTTAAGAACATTTTTCAGGTAATTTGAGTCCTACAGAAACATGACTGAGAATATAACACCATTTCACAGAGCTGTGTACAGGCATATCTAATGAAATAAAGGTTTTCTTATTTCTCTCTTTTTTTGGTGCAAGAAGATCACTGTGAGGTCCAAATGCAGAGTCATTAGCTTACCAAATACAGGTACAGCATCAGATTCTTAACCTCTGCAGAATCATTCAGCTTATGGTGGCAGTGAACAACACGCGAGGAACACAGCTTGGCTTTGCATGCTAAGCTTATCCAAAGTTATCCATCTCTTGGTCCCAGAGACAGCTGTCAGGAAATGGGAGAAATAATTTTCATTCTGGTGATGCAAGGCACACAGGCTTAGCTCTTACTATTTGAAGTCAAATCCAAATTGCCACCCATGCCAGTGAGCATGTTGTGGTGAACATTACAAAAATGCAATTCCTTAGCACAGTTCTTAGCAGTTCATTTTCTCCTACGGGCTGAGGGAAGGCTTATTTCATGAGCTAGAAGCTGGTCCTATGCTATGACAAAGCATGAAAGCTGTGAAGAGCTGGGCTCTTGCCCCTCTGTTGTGGCATGAGCACTGCAGGGCACATGCCAGGGCTGGTTAACTGGCTTCAGAAGCAATGGGAGAGTCCATGGGAGGGAAAATCTGAATTGTTGGTAAAAGCACAAACAGTTTGAGGCTGTGAGACTTCCTGCTACAGCTACAGGAAAACAGTTTTTCTGGTTTCTGTAGCCTCTGCTGCCAGGCACTGGGCTCATCTGGCGCCTTCCTCTGGCTGAGATGCCACTGAGCCAGCTCGCAGACTGAGGAAGAGAGAGTTGGTAAAGGAAAGGTAGATGTGAGTTAGATGGGCTAAGCAGAATGACCTAGTCCTCTGTCCTGCACAACCAGGAGCTGAACACAACCCCAGCATAGGCAGTGACCTCCCTAACAGAGCACAGGCCCACAGAATCTGACAACAGCCAGATGGAGCCGAGTGCTGGTAACAGGGTCCACCAGCATCCCCAGACAAGGCAAGAAATAACCCACAACCAGGGTCCATCCAGGGAGCCCAGTCAGGAATAGAACCAGAGGGAGGAAATACACCATAAGGTACAGAATCTTAAAATGGGTTGGGTGGGAAGGGACTGTTGAAGATCATCTAGTCCAAGTCCCAAGGGTCCATTCTAGGAGCAGCTGGAGACAGGCACAGCTCCCACAGAGCTCCCACCAAGGCTGAAGGCCCCAGCTGGTGCTGGCTCATGGGTGGAAAGCACCCATTATGGGGGTGTGCCTAGATGGGGCTGCTCAGGACAGTAATAGCCTGCCATTAAATTGCTCAGTGGTCAACACTCAAGCTGCCATTTCCATCGTTTTCTGTGTCTTGCTGTTACTAAAGACTGAGCAGAAATCCCAGAGCCTTTGCAAGAAGAGGCCTTGCACTTGCTGATGTTAACACATTTATTACATACAGAACAGATATGGTTTGTTGTTTGATAGCATAGGGAAGGAAGCGTAGTAATGTATTCATACAGCAGTCTCTTTACAGAATGCCATCTTCAGACCAAAGAGCGGAGTTTACAGGCCTTAAGACACTTTTTAAAATCCTTTTGTAACATACAAGAAAGATACTTTACATACATCACAGTGGAGATATGACAGGGAAGTGTGTTGAAGCCAGTCAGTTTTCACCTTGCTGCCCAGCAGCCACCGAACGCCCAGAGGAGCCGACAGCACAGGCTGGTTCTACTTAGCTGTAGCTGCCCCTCTTGGACATGTGCTTCTCTTGGAGGAAAACATGCACTGAGCTGGAAAGGAACCTGCTGGGAGAGGCCCGAGACTGGTTTCCTTATGTTGCCAGGGCCCAGTGGGTGACAGAAGACTGAGCGCTTTCACTTCAACTGCTAAAACCAGATACAGAACAAACAGTAAGAGGTAAGAACGTTGTGATTCTCTATTTTTCTATGGAGAAGTTGATAGAGCTAAGGAATCGGGCCTAATAGGGCTTTTTTTCCTTCTATTAGCCCAAATTATGAAGTTTACCTGGCCCTAGCTGATGAGCTGTTACATGTTTGTGCAATCTGTGATCTAAATATCGATCTTGTTAACTTTAATGCACTCACTGTTGTGATCCAAAGAACTCTTCCTAGCAGAAAGCACTTTGAGAGAGTGAACAAGAAGCCTGGCATGGTCAGCAGTGCCCTGGTGAAAGGTCCCCTTGTATGAAGGTGGCAGCTCCAAGCATCTCTTAGCCAAATGCCAGCCACAGAGCCCAGTCTGCCAATGGCTGGAGGACACCATCCAGCTGGTTTCCTACCTTGCTGAAGAGTGGTGTGGGTGCATGTGTCACCAGAACCGCTCACAGGCAGCACAGGCACCACTATGGCTCCGTACTTTGGTGGCTGAGGCCTCTGTTCTCCAGAGATGTCCTTTTGACTTCTTGCAGGGGAAATGTATGTCCCAGCTTTTTTGGAACCGTGGATCCAAAGAGCATTTCAGTGCTGCTGCATCAGGACAGATGCTACATGTTCGAGCCTTCCCTGGAATACTGCAGCCCTGCAGCACACGAGCAGCATTAGACCACTAGCTGTAGCAGTAGCCTGGTTTGTGGCAAAAAGCACAGGACACAGCTAGGAGCTTCACAGACTGAGGCTTCCCCCAGCTGTCCTCACACAGTCACACTGGCTGAAGGACATCCCCGTGAACTCTGAAGTGCCACACAGCTCAGGGAAGAAACAAAATGACCACTGGGAGCTTCCAAATTCATTGCTAACAACTGCTACTTGCTCTAGTCCTGTGCATCCAGGAGGGAGTGTTCAGAGGAAATAGAACTTGTCCTTGTGGAAACAGGACTGTTTCCACTGTCAGAAAGAGAGGACAAAGCATTGCCTCTACATCTGGAATTCAAAGCTGCTCTTCCTGGCCCCGTTTTTTTGCTGTTTCTTTTATAAGCAGGATGCACAACTGCGATCCCCCAGCACTGTTTACACAAGGAGGGCTGTCAAAATTTCTCTTTGGGGGTTGTCAATTCTTTTCTGGAGTCAGAAATTTCCAGCTTTTCAAACTACTTAGTAATGAAATCAGTGCTTACAATGTTGGGTAAAAGAGGTCAGGAGATCTGGCCTCAATTCCTTTTCCTGTGTGACCTCAGGCAAGACAGCCGTTCAGTACCTTGACTGTACCTACCCAATCTTTCCTAAGCAACAGCCACAATGTGAAGGAAAACAGCCCTCTCATTCCAGCAGTTCCTGGGATGGGGACACAGAGTGAAGGTAAGCTCAATGTGTTAATGCAGACCACCATCATCTGCCCTCACCCGTGTTTTAAAAGCCAACAAATGCAATGTAGAGAGAGCTTTCTCTTGAACCTTTCAGAGTGAACTCAAGAGTTCTCAATACTTTTCTGCCTGGCATTTTCAAAAGGGGGAGTTAAAACTATTGCTGCCTTTTCTGCTCTTGAAAAAGCAAAGTTCCAGTTCCCCTTTGCTATCACAGTTTCCAAAGGCCCTGTGACCTCCACAATCAAACACCCATCTCCCATCTGAGGCTACCAAACAATCCTTTCTGGACACAGACACAGTCACCCAGCACATGACTGCTGAGATGACTGCAGCAGAGGAGGGAGACTTACCATCTGCAGGTACGGAGCATGTGTTCCCCACAGTAATGGCACTGCTGCCTTCTCCAGCCAAACAGCACAAGTGCTGCTCCAAACCCTGACACTCCTGTCTACTGAGGGTTGCTTGGACCTGGCTGCTCTCAGTCTGTGGGACTTTATTCTGTGCTTAATGGGGTGGTTAAGGTGGAAAGTTCATTGGTGAACTATGAAAGATTTCTGCTAGGGTGCTGTATAAGTTGTGATTCACCATCTCTGCTTTGGTGGGGGGCGCCAAGGGAACATACTTCTTCTCATGCAGGTGGGAGTGAGGCAACCTGCCAGAGAACCTGAGCCACCACCCATCTAGCTGCCAGCTCCCAAGCGCTGGGCAAAGGTTTTGCACAGTTCTAGCTCCAAGCTTCACTTCATCAATGCACTGTCATTTCTCTCCTTGTAGATGCCAGCTCCAGAGCAGAACAATAATCCAATCACGCAGAAAGCGCACAGGCCCAAGATGAAAGCTGCAAGTTCAGAGGTTAGAAGGGGGTCACAGTCCAAGGCAGGAGCCATTGCAGTTGTCTGGGGTTGTTTTCCAGCAGTAGGTATAATGCAGGCGTTCTGTATGTACATCTTGGCAATTCAGGTGGGAGAAGGGATGCTTACATTGGTGAGAAAGCAGAAATTCTCACTCAGGGATATATGATACCTGCCACACAATAATGTGGCTCCTTTCAGCCTTGGAAAGTACTGGCTTCACCTGGGTGGCATCTCCTGCATTCTCCTCTGTCTCATCATCTTCTCCATCCCCTGAAGAGGGAAAACAGAGAGTAAATAAGGCAAGAAAGAATTCCAAATTGCACTGCTCTTGAATACTTCTGAAAAGGCTATGGTCCCTGCTATGGTCTCATCAGTCCGACAAGAAGACAGGATTTGCTGAGACCTTCCTTTATGCCTGGAGAACACTTAGACAGCAACATGGTGCTTTTCTGAAGCAGGACTGTATAGGTGGAACAAACCCATCTCCAGCAGTAAGGAAAATCACCGTTCTTTTTGGGGAAACCAATGTTTACAATGCAGATCAACAGAGGTGACCGCAGGGGGGCAGCAATGTTTGAAGCCAGTGACACAGATGGTTTTATTCTTTCCAAGGCCATTAATGCAAACTGGGTGGCACTGCAGGCACAGGCAGGGGCAGGGTTTGGCAGCCATGTACTATGCAAGGCAAATGCTTGTTATCTGCCCTCACAGCCAGAAGAAGGAGAGCAGTGCTTTTCACATTTCATTCCCCATAGCAGTGATCCCTCTCTCCATAACCACCCCCCATCCCAGATGCCTCCTGCCCAGGGCACTCACCGATCCGGAAATCGATGTACCCTTCTCCACCGCTCAGCACCAGGACATTCTTCAGCTTCTGCCCCTCAGTCTCTGTGGCTGCTGTGCTGGGGTTTTCTGAAGGGCTGTCCAACACACTCCCATTGAGGGTTGCTAGGACATTGCCTGGGAGAGGACAGAGTTGCTATCACTGCCTTTGCTCAAGCCCAATGCACCTCTCTCATTCTCACACACTTGGGTAGACCAATTTCTTCTGCCGATGAAATCTGGAAGTCACCTCAGTTTAAACCACTGATGTCTGAGCCAGTCATCTGCAAGTGCAAGACATGGCACGGACAGCCATCTGCAGCAGATTAGCTCAAGGTCCTGCTGCAGAGTGGACAGTGGGACAAGACCCTCAAAAGGAATGGCTGTACTCATCCTTACCAGGTACAGAGACGAAGAACTTGACAGCATCACGGTGGCCATGGAAACAGAGTTGTGCCTGAGCCATGGAGCAGTAGGGAATGAAACTGCTGGCAGATTTGTCACTGTTGTCATCACCATACACATGGATGACTCCGCCAGAGCGGCTGCCCTCTCCAGAGGTTGGTGACGTCTTGTTGGCTGGGGACAGAGAGGAGGAATATTGTTAGTGATGGCTTTTGAGTCCCATTTACAGAAGAGACTCAAGCAAAGAGAAAACTCATGACCCATGAAGGAAAACCTTTAAAGGCACAGGTTTCTTTAAAGGTCTTGTGTAAAGGATGTGACAGAGGAGACCACACCAGACTATACAGACCCTGTCTCTTAGGCTGTTAAAATCCACTCACGATAACAAAACTAGTATTTGGCTAGCAATGAGACACACATCCCTGGAGATGCTGGGCAAGAGTTAAGACAAAGGTTTCTGAGATGTCCCAGCAAAGTCTCTTCACTTGCAGCAATCCTGTCCAGCTTCCAAAAATGACCTACGGTCCTAGGATCAATATTGGTCTTTTGTACCTGTCAGGGTATCCAAAGGTGCCCACTGTATTCATGAGACATTAAGGGCACCTGGAGGAGAATAACTGCTATTTTCTAGATTGTCGAACTTGCTCAGTTTCCAAGTCAAGTCCTTTGCCTATACCAAGCCATAAGCAGACTGGTTGCTGAAAGCAGTCTCTGAGTCTCATGAAGGCCTCTCAGCCCAGTAAGTCACAGCAGTGGACCGAGGTCCTTCCTTAGTCCTTGATTTAGCTGTGACACCAGAAGATCAGCTACTCAAGCAATGCACATCTGAAAGATGTTCACCATCCACAGCTTTCAGGGTGGGCTTAGGGGCCTGCATCCTTCATGTCCAAGCTCCAAGAATGTGAATGCTTCCACTCACCAAAGAACAGAGACCAGTGCTCAGAGCTCAGGATGGGAATCATTTCCTTCTGCGTGCATCCATATCAGTAAAACAGAAAATCAGAAAAAACAGTAAAACTAAAATCAGAAGGCTTTCGCTTCCTGTGAGAGAACTGAATTGCTTAGTTATCTGTAGTTCTGTATTTTGGCTTGGGCTGGATTTCAGTATTATGTGACTTGGACAAAGGAGACTTCTACCTATCAGGGTCAAGCCAGGATGGTGGGACAAGTACAAATATTTTGATGGAAGAATTAGAATCAGTGTGTTCAGGAGGAAGATCCCCAAGATGGAGGTTCTCTGCACCTCTGTGCTTTGGTTTGCTGTGAGTGGCTACAACTCATCTGACCTACACACTAGCACTTCTTGCTCAATTTCTGGCTTCTTACTGCAACCAGTATCAGATGCTTTAAAAGAAGGACTCATGTTGATAATGCTTCTGGACAGACACAGAAATGTTTTACAATGAGAAAAAAACTCCTTTCTGGCCCTGGAAAGGCTAAGGTAGGCACAGCTTTGAATTCAGACACTGCCTTAACTGGAACAAACCCAAATGAGTCTTAATGTTTATTCAAGTCTCCTCTGGTTAAAGTCTTGGCTGACTACTTGGCAGCCAGCAGGCACCACAGTACCTACTACCATTGGCCTGGAGCTGATGAGAGGGGCGTTCTTGGAAAGCCAAGGGTGACCAAGGATGACCTTGGAAGAACAGTCTACTCCTGCTTCCTGGAACTCTCTGACTGAATGAACCTTTACAGTCCCCATCTCAAACTTGGCCTACCACAGTAAGGGAACTACTGATGAAGAATAAAGTACTCTTGACACAAAAGAAAAAAAAACCCAGAGGGATAGCTGATGAGAAGGATGAAAGTGTTTTTAGCCATGGGAAATGACAATATTAAGTTACTGACTCTGGTAGATTTTCTCGGATGTAACTTAAAGAGTGATGAGGCAAAATGAATGGAGAGACAGCTGAATGGCAGGATGGAAGGGTGGGAAAGCGACTGCAAAGGTGAATGGTTGCACAAGCAGTGAAAGCTGAAGGAAGGAGGCAGTGGACTTACCCCGGAGCCCAAGGAGTTGGCCTCGGTGGAGGACTACAGCTAGGCACAGGCAGGGAGTGGGAAAACAGAGGGGCACGGGAAGAGACAAGGAAGATGCAAGAGAAGAAAAAGGTGATTACTGAGATAAAATTCAGGGAGCAACAAAAATGTATTAAAACCTAAAGAAACCACAACAGGAGCTACAGGCTCAGATCATTTTATACTAACACTATTCTTGCTCATTTTGCTCTTATCTTACAAGAACAAATGTAGTATCTGAGATGGAAGAGGGACCACCATCACAAGGACCCATTGCTTCGGTGTTGAGTGAGACCTTACTGCTTATTGCATTTTTACAGAAACACCAAAAGATAATGCAACTGGTTTACAGCAGGGAACAAGCTTAAGTCAGAATTAGGACAACAGCCCCAAGAAAGAATGGGCTTTAAACCAGGGATTCAGAAATGAGACCGAGATTGCAATGCACAAAGACAACTGTGTCACTGGCTTCCTGGTGTCAGCCCTGGGCATATCCAGCTCCACTAGCCCTAGAGGAAAACATCTCAGTCCCAACTTCCAGTAGGATTACAACAGGTTTGCTCCTCTTATACAAGAGCCATTTGCTTCTCAAATTTCCTGCAGGCAGTAGTGAGAAAATGTCAAATTGGCTGCTTTCTGTTGAAAGAAAGTGCAGTCAGTCTAAATCCTACTCCCCCATTATAGTCTGGAACAGACCTGCAAAATTAGATGCTGACTGGCAGGTAAAGAACAGGATTACTAAAGGCTTCACCTAAACTTACAGCTCTGGAGATGCACCTATTAAATACTACTGCTGGGTCTTCTTACCAGGTTGCATTTGGTGTAGGATACTGATTTCTACTTGACTGATAAAGCAGCGCCCTAATTTGAGTAAGTGAAGTTTTTCTAAGGTCAGTTTCTGGAAAATGCTGTAATGGACATATTTAGAAGTCTATGCCAAAACAAAATTTCAGGTAGGTCTTCCTGGTGACTTCTCATTCCGTGATCTCCTTTTGGAGACTTATTACAATTCCCAAAGCTTTGTTTCTCCCGCTTTCCAGAAGCTACACAATCAACTTGCATCGAGTCTGCTTTGCCCAGGTCATGCTCCAAAAAGAAGACTGCACAGATGGAGAGATGTCATTGATCCCCCAAGAATGAAATGGCTTCATATGAATTGAAAGGGACAGTAACAAGTACCTATTTTATTTTAAACAGGTTAAATCCATTCAACTGAAAGCTTAATTCCTTAATAAGGAAGAGTTACACCAAGTTCAGGGTTGCTCGTACTCAGGGCTCTTCTCCATGATTCTGCTATGGTGTGTCAGGCTCAGAATAAAAACATCTAGAAAGGGTTAACCTGCCAGACCCACCTGCCGTGCTGCACAAATAACATGCAAAGTGCGTTCCTCTTTTAAGGGACACACACAGAGAATTATCTCCAATAAATGTCACTTACTCTCGGTCAATGGAATGGAGATGACGACACCGTTTCCTGTCCCTACCCAGAGGCGGTTGCCAGCAATAAGCAGGGCTGTAATCCTCACAAACGAGAAGCCCAGCTTTCCAGTGCCTAATAAGCATGAATAAGAATTGGAGAGTCAGTTATGACTTTGGACTTTCTCTCTGATCTCAATCCTGACAGTCCCTACTGCCTCACCTAGCATCTTGCTGACATAAGGTTCAATGTCGACATCTTGCAGATGTTGATGACTGTGGGCATGGTAAAGCCTCAGAGTGGAGTCCAGGCGGATGGAAACCCACACTCCATCTCCGATCCACGCCAGCTGTCGCACCTGACTCTCCCGCCGAGGGTGGGCATCAAAGGATTTCTGAAATGCCGAACAGGTGGACCAGTGTGAGTTCACAAAATCTGCAATTATGTACACATACACTCCATTTTCCTCAACTGAGGTCACTTGTTTGGGTTTCAAAGCTCTCGGGAGAAAATCTGTTACAGCCAGCTGATCTCAGAAGTTCACTACAATGTGCAGAAAACTCTTTCCTTGAAACAGTGAGTTGCACAGCAGCTCTGCAGAGACTATGGTCTTTTCAAACCACTTCAGGAGCAAAAACATTTAGAAACCAAGAGTTTTCAATGTGCTTGATACAAAAAGAAAACACAAAACTTCAGTATAAATTCCAAAGATCAAACTGACTTTGGCTCACTGTTGTGAACTTAAGATTCAGCACTTCTCCCTTTGACTAGAATTATGCCAAGCACTGTCAAAGAGATTTGTACAAACACCACTGGACTGGATTTCAGCCAAAGGGCTCTAAACACTTTTTTTTTTTCCCCTTAGGCAAGTAGGATCACTGGGGCTTACTAACGGTACTCTTCCTTTATGACACAATGCCTACAGACGGAGAAATATTAAGACCATATATGAAGGGTAGCTGTAAAGCACACATGTACATCTGCACAGCACGTGGCCTCATAGACCCACTAGTAATGGCAAAGGAAGTGTGAAGTTTAGACCTGTCTAAAGATTTAAGCTCTACAAAGGGAGGAAGCAATAAAGACCCCCCCCGGCAAACAGGGTCATAGCATGACCCAGGTTGACATTTTTGTGTCCTACCATCAGCAGTGACAAAACCAAGGTTCTGCATTTCCATACACTGCATCAGAGAACAGCCATAAGAAGAAATACAATGCAAACATGTGCGTGCATACATACACATCTGCTCTCTTACCTCAATCTGCATTGTCTTAGGTTGGATAACATGGATTTTATTCTTGTAGCCACACCAGACTCTATCATACACAACAGCCATGCAGCGGATGGAATGGTGAGTGTGACCGAGGTCCATTAGGTGATAATTACTGAGATCCCACTGACCATCTAAGGTGAAGAAAAAAGCGTTGAAAGATGCGTCTCCTTCACAATGTGTCAGTTTATGATAGAATCACCTACCTTTCCATGGATATCTAGATGCACAGGCATAGCTAATACTTAAATGCTCGTTTTGCTTATGTCTGTGAACTTCCCATGAATCCACGCTACTACTACTTCAGGCATAGCCTTACAGGTATGAAACACATGGCAATAATGTTTTGTTGGGTGGTCTGAAAGCTTTCCAAAACAGGCTAATTTAAACATTCTCTGATTGTAATAAAACAAAACAGGTTTCTCTAACAAGTACAGCAAAAAACATCAGGGGAAGAAGACAGCCTAACAAGATAATGCAGAAACTTGAAAGGAAATGGACCATACAATCCTTGTGGTGAGGCTTCCTCCTATCACAGACAGACAACATAATTTCCTCAAAGCATCAAATCCAGGAGGAGGAACTAATATCCATTCTCTCTTGCTTATTTTCTAACTAACCAGGCAGATACTGCGTTGACACAGAGCCTAGTTGGAGGCCTGTAGCTTGTGGTGTTCCCCAGGGGTCAGTACTGGGTCCAGTTTTGTTCAACATATCCATCAGTGACCTGGATGAAGGCACACAGTGGACCTTCAGTCAGTTTGATGATGATACCAAACTGGGAGAAGTGGCTGACGTACCACAGGCTGCACTGCCATTCAGCGAGACCTGGACAGTCTGGAGAGTTGGGCAGTGTGAAACCTAATGAAGTTCAACAAGGGCAAGTGTAGAGTCCTTCACCTGGGAAGAAATAACCCTATACACCAGTACAGGTGAGGGCCTGACCTCCTGGAAAGCAGCTCCACGGAGAAGGACCTGAGCAAAAAGTTAACCATGAGCCAGCAATGTGCACTTGTAGCCAAGAAGGCCAGTGGTCTCCCAGGGTACATTAAAAAGAGTCTAACCAGCAGGTCAAGGGAGGTTCTCCTCCCCTTTACTCTGCCCTAGTGAGGCCGCCTCTGGAGTACTGTGGCCAGTGCTGGGCTCCCCAGTTCAAAAGAGACAAGGAACTACTGGAGAGAGTCCAGCAGAGGCCACAAAGATGCTGAGGAGACAGGAGCCCCTCTGTGCTGAGGAAAGGCTGAGAGCCCTGGGACTCCCCAGCTGGAGAAGAGCAGAATGAGAGGGCAGCCGATCAATGCTGATCAATAGCCAAAGGTCGGAGCGCAAGAGGATGAGGCCAGACTCTCCTCAGTGGTGTTCTAGTGATAGGACAACAGGCAATGGGCACAAACTGCAACCCAGGAGGTTCCCTCTAAACATAAGGAAAAAATTCTTCATTGTGAGGGTGATAGAGCCTGAATGAGGCTGTGCAGAGAGGTTGTGGAGTCTCCTTCTCTGGAGAGATATTCAGAACCTGCCTGGACAATGTGATCCTGGGCACCCTGCTCTGGGTGACCCTGCTGGAGCAGAGGGGTTGGACCAGATGATCTCCAGAGGTCCCTTCCAGCCCCCACCGTCTTATGATTGTGGGATTCTTTGGGAAGCAGCAGGCCTATTTTCAATTGCAAAGATGATCTGCTCAGGTACAGCCTGAGCTGTATGGAGTTCCCTGTACAAGCCCTGTTACAGCTGATTTATGAATACACAGTAACACTGATATGGCCCGAATGCTTTAAACTTACCAAGCATCCCTCAAACAACTGCACAGCTTAAATATTCCTGTGAGTGTTGCATTTACTCTGCATGCGCTACGTGGAACACAGACACATGGTTTTGTTTAGAAAAGCTCAGGAAATCATGTTCAAGTATGCCATAGATGGTCTAGGGTAAGGGTTACATGTATAATAGCTATATGCATTCTACCCAGAGGTTTGTACTCTAGCAAGCCATCACCTTTCCTTCTCAACTCAGAACAGCATTTAAGCCATTGCTATACTTTCAGCCAAGTTTGGTTTTCTCTTATTATAATTCATTCTTACCTTCTCCCCGGTGGAATATGGCTAGTGTTCCATCTGCCAAAGCAACAAGGACCCTCCCTTTCACATGCCTGAAATCAGAGAAAATATTTACAAAAGTCTGTAGAGGTAAGGGACTACCAAATCCTTTCTGACATCCATGCACATTGACTTTATGTTCTCTCTGTAACTCCCACTTAGTTTAGTACTCGCAGGAACATCCTGCAAGGACTGATGGTCATACCTCTTACCTTTGTGGGAGTAAGATCATCCATGAATTTCCCATTGAGGTTAACTTCTCCTTCACTCTACAAACTTAACTGATTTCAACTAATTCCACCTAATTTACAAATTTTGCTTTTTTCCTTGCCATTTATTTCTTTCCTCCCGATACTGCCAATCTCATGCAGTACCTTATTCACTGAATTGGGTCAGGTCTGCAGTTGAGTAGGGAAATGCCTCAGTATGAAGCTTTCCAAAAACAAACACCCTTGGGAAACTTTCCTCACAAACCAAAGCACTTAGAAGAGCAAAGAAAAAACGTGACTGACAAAGAGTTGCCACTTCCATCTAAAATATAGCTTAGGCACTGAACTTTCCCCTTCAGCATCCCTCAGCACACATACTTACACTAGACTCAGTACAGAGTCCTTCAGCTTTATCGAGTGCAGACACTTCTTCCAGTTGCATACAGCTGAGTGCACATAAAGCCTGGGAGAAAGCACAAATTGGGGAGGGTTAGCAGCAAGGCCCCCCACCTTCAGCCTGACTAGGCTTGAGTCTTTCCTTCTGGTAGGAAAGGTGGAGGTTAGGAAAGAGAGGTTAAATCTCTGTGCCTAGGATGAGCTGAAAGGCTCAGAAAATCAATGAGCGAAGAAAACCTACTCCAGAAACAAGATGTGAACTAAAGGTGTGTAGACATGAAAGTGGAGCCCAGAGGAGATCTGGGGCACCTACCAGCCATTCTGTGCTCCCAGCCACATGGTGGGGGCAGCACTGGTGCAAGTCCCAGCAGCATCCCCATTCAGCTCCTGATCTGGCAGTGTTGTGCTTGACTCTGTCTTCACCTGCCCATTCTCCCTGAAGATGCAAAATGATGTTAGAGGCTTTAGTAGCAGCAACACACCAAATGCCCATCTACGCCCACAGTCCGGCATTCACAGCAGATAAGGCCCCTGTGCACACAACTGCTTCCTTCTCTCCAGTGTTTTTTAATTGCTTGACTACTAAATCTGCAATATGCAAAACTTCTTCCAAAGTTTTCTTCCAAAAACTTCTTCCCCACCAATCCAAATAGCAAGTACTTCAAATCTATAGCACTTAACCTAGTGTTTGTCAGTATTATTATATAAACAGTATTTTCTCTGTTCATTTCTAACTTCAACAGAATCAACTTAGAAAATACTGGCCATTTAGGAGCAGTTTTTACCCAAGACTTCCACCTTGCTCCTCAGGCCATCACATCAGACTCATTTGTCTTATGCATTTTTGGGTGGTGAATATGCTTTCTTCATTATCTTTAAAGCACATTAGAATAATACTAGAATAGTAGTAGAATAAATGTCATCATTTTTACACACAAATCAATAAGCCCCTTCAGGAAGAACATTAATTATGCATGTACTTTGGAAAGCGTGTCTTAACAGCAGGTCTAAATTCATACTGAGAGATCAAATATTTGCACTTAAACAGCTGACACAGTCTGCTGCAGGTTGAACCATGTTCATTGTCTTTTCTTTCTCTCCCTATCATCCCATCTGTAATTTGGGCACAAAACTGAAAGAAATTCGACACTTTATCACAAGATCAGACTGGATCCCATATCTAAAAGCTTACAAAACAGAGCTGATAAATTACTGAACTGTCACTTTAGCCCCAGACTGCCTACCCGTTCTGGCGAAGAGGTGCCTGTACAGGGACTGGATCTGTAAACACATGCTCCGTGAGGGGCCCAGGCCGGGCCTGAGCAGGCTCTGCCTCACTTGTCCCATTCTCTGGTACTTCTGTAGCTTCTGTTGCCTCCTCAGTAGACTGGGACTGGTTGATCTTCCCATTGCAGACAGCAGCCACATCACCTAAAAGACAAAGAACACTGTGAGACATACTGGAGAATAAGCTGGTAAGACCTATACAGAAATCAAGCTGGCACTTTTAAAATTTATCCTTCCTTGCCAAATTTAATCAAGACCTGAGCCTGCACCACAGATTGCAGCTCGTCCAATACTTTCAGCTTGGGTGCTTGCTATTTTAAAGTGAGGCAAAATCTGCGACTAGCAGAACATCAGAAGTTCTCCAGGGTTGCCCACTGCAGTATGGAGTCAGCTAGGGCATCATTATGGTTTTCATATGGGCTTAACTGACTTCATAAGACATGATTCAGAGGAGAAAGCAATGACAACAGAAGCAATTGTAGCGGGGCAAACCTGTCCAAAATACTCTGCTATATCACCCCTGCAACCAGACTGCAGGATGTGGACCACACAGAGACAAGGGGAGGGTTACAAAGAGCCCAAAAGGGCCTTTGGTCTTTCTGTACCAAATTAAGAAATTTCTGGAGGGCCTCTGAAGTAGTTAACTCAGGCACAGGAGGATGCAGCTGTAAGGTCACAGGGGACTAGATATAATTGGACTGCCATTAAGTTTTATGTCCCAAAACTCACTCTGTCCCTTGTCCAGCACAGGTGTGTCACCACGCGAGGAACAGTTGCTTCGTGGCACATTGCAGCGGGTCGCACAGCCCACCAGAGTGATTCCTGCCAAGACACCATCTGTTCCAGACGACTCTTCAGGATTTACATCTCCCTCCAGAAAGATCTCGCCTGGAGGGTAATCACTCTCACTGGCCGCTGAAGGGCAAAGAACAGATTCTCCCATAAATATAGTTGTCACTGCTAATTTAAGTGTAGCAGTATTCCTGAGGTAATCAAATGGATCAAAGATGCTGACTCTCAGGGTTCACTACCCCAGGGAGGCACCATAGCATCAGTCAACATGGTGGCAAATCCCCTCATGCCCAGCAGCAGCATCCAGGCCAGCTACAGAGCTCTCCAAACCTGGGCAAGACTCACTCTTGCTCCCAAGAACCATCCTTTATGTGTCAAAGGAACCAGCCACTAAATGATCAATAGTAAGGGATCTCCACAGAAAGGTCCTAGAAGGAGGCAAGATACGAATTATTGTTTTGAGGGACAATTACAGAATGCAGCAAGGTCCAAGGGTTAGTTCTGAAGTGAGGACACTACATTTGTCACTGCTCGGTGGAACGGGTGAACTTGTGAAGACCACAGCCAGTGCCTGGGCCTCACTTACCAGGAATGCTGGAGATGCAGAGCACATGAGCATTGCAGACAGTGAACTGGTCCACAACTGTGCCAGGCTGATTGGCATCAATAATTACAACTTTACTTGTTGACAGAGTACTGGTGAGGATCCAGACACGACTGGACGTGGCATCCATCTCATGGAGCTCCTTTGCCTTCAGAAGAGCAAACAGAGAAGCAGAATCAGCATTCTCCTCAGATCAGACTGAGCATATTTTTGCTAGCCAACATTTACATGTGCAAAGATCACAATGCTGGCTTCAAAGAGCCACATCTCTTCCTACCTGACGCAAATAAACAATATGAGCTATGCAAATTTCATTCATGTTGCTGCACTAGTACCTAAAACATTGGTCAAAAAGCCTGTCTGGCTCCCTAGGAAAAGAATTTGGCCATTAGTTTTTCTTCTGGGCTGTCTGACTAGTGTATTACCGAACATTCACTTCAGACAGAATACCATGGAGCTGCATTGCACATGACCTACCAGATGATCTCAGAAGACTATAAAGCAGCAGTGTAAGACAGCTGTGGGAAAAAACCCCACAAACCAGAAAGGGCAAAATGTTGTATTATTATCTGCAAATTACAGCTTGCTTCTTAAAAATCCCAACCACTTATGACAGAATCATAGAATCATAGACAGGTTTGGGTTGGAAAGGACCTTTAAAGGTCATCTAATCCAACACCCCTGCAGTGAGCAACTAGAGCAGGTTCTAGTTCTTCCCAGGCACAGTGGTGAAGCTGACGGGTCAGTAGTTCCCAAGGTCCTCCTTTCTACCCCTTTTTTAAAATGGGCCCAATGTTTCCCTTTTTCCAGTCACCAGGGACTTCACCTGACTACCAGGACTTATCAAATACCACAGAGAGTGGCTTGGCAACCACATTGGCCAATTCCCTCAGGACTCAGGGGTGCATCTCATCAGGTCCCATAGACGTGTATGTTCAGGTTCCTCAGATGGTCACAAACCTCTTCATCAATATGCTCCCCTTCACCAGGTGAGCTGTAGTGGACACCAACCACAAGTTTCCCTTTGTTGCCTTGGTCTCTAATTCTCACCCATAAGCTTTTGACCTGCTTGTAGCTATTCTTCAGGGACAGCTCTTCACACTGTCCATTTCAAGACGTAGACGGGAATGCCTCCACCTCTCCTTCCTTGCCTGTCCCTCCTGAACAGCCCGTAGCCATTGACAGCCGCACTCCAGTCATGGGATTCGTCCCACCAAGTTTCAGTAACAGCAACCAAGTTGTAGCTTTCTAGCAGCATGGTGGCTTTGAACTCCTCCTGTTTGTGACTCATGCTGTGTGTAGTGGTGTAGAGGCACTTCAGCTGGGCTGTCAGTCATGTCACCTTCTTAGAGGAACACGCTTTAATACCTTTGAGGTGTTTCACTGATGGTTTAATTTACAGTGACGAGGACTCCACAATCTTCCTAGAAATCTCATCAAGCATTTAATTACTTATTATGAGGATTTTTTTCAAAATTCCAAATGTTTTACACGCTGAAGTTGGAAAATATTATCCTGGATGCTTTATCCCATATGACACAGAAAGCTACTGAAAAGCCAAAATACCACAACCCCAACCCTGCCCCACAAGACAATGCCTTGGAAGTACAAGTTAGTGGATTATACAGCATCATCCATAGGTATTGAGAGAGGGGGCATGCCAGGGATGGAATAAGAAAAAACACTGGAGGGAGAAAAAAAGTCCCTTTTCTTTTCTGACCTTTTTCTTTTCAGGAGATGCATGGTTACTTTTGTTGTTGTCACCTTCCACTTCCCTATCACAGGTGAGGGGGTCACGTCCAGGATCCAGTTTCTGCCCATTTCCAGACTCCTGCTCCAAAGGCCTCCATCCTGTGAGATTGACTCCAGCTGCACACCACAGCTAAGTAACAGAAACAGGAATCTTAAACTACAAATTCTTGGTGCTCCAGGGTCTCTTTAAATTCAGGCACTTTTGTAAAGATCTGTGGGCACATGTCAAACACCTGAAATACTTAGTTGGAAACAATAAATCTCGTTGCTTTCTGCTAGAAGACATAGTCAGATTCGATGGAGGTAAGATAATGGTCTTCTGTAACCTAGTGAAAATCCTGTTTTTTTAACAGATGTGTCCAAAAGACTTAAAATAAAGATAATAAATCATGTACACAACTGAAAACAGGCTTCTGAAATATCCTCATTTTTTCTGACTTTGGCAAAGCAAGCAGGAGGTGGCAGATGTGTTACTAGCTCGGGGAACAATAAACATGACTGCTCCACTACAACTGACCTTCACTACTAGGCTGAGGATACACAATCAGTGCACTCCTGTGTCCTAGTCCCCCGTCCCAGCCCGCTTCTCTGCTTCCTCACACACTTCTTTGCCCCAAAATGACTGTTTGTCTGATCTTAGAGACCTATTTAAAGAACTAAGACAGCAAAAAGTGAAGTAAAGGAAAAATCTGCTGGTTTAGCTCCCTGTGTAAAAAGTGTGGAGCGAAGGAAGCACGCTGCCTATTTTCTGAAATCAGATTTTGCTAACCTCCTATGAGCTAATTCCAGACAGTTTTTTAGGACAATGTGGGAACAGGGCTACAGAAACAAACACTGGATTTATCCAAAATCATAAAGGAAAGATGCTGAACAGAATATTACCCAAAGATCATGCCAAACTTCTAGAAACAACTAACAGTGTAAGAATTTACTTGAAACGTAAACATCAGAATGACAGCTAAAAATCAGATCTGAATGAAGTTAATGACAAACTGCCTATTTCGAAACATCTGGTTCTTGCAGATAATGTCCTGCTTGCAGAGAGATGACCTTCTATTCTCAACCACAATTCTATTCAAGATATTCTAGTATTGATAGATGCAGCTTCACAAAAATTTGCCTTAGATAATTTTGGCCTGTTACCAGTGAATCCCATTCAACAGTGGAATCTAAAAAAGAATAATGAAATGAATTTTTACTTTCACCTGCTTGATTTTATAAATTTGTATATTCTCTTGTATTATACCCTAAGGAGTCTAGCAAAAATTTTATATGCATAAAATGTTGGTGATATTATGTAAGAGTTATCTCAAAAAAGCCTATGAGGTAAGACAGAAGCGTGGGACCTGGCAAACAGGATCAGCTGAGAATTACGTCCTTACAGAGAGAGGTACATTTCCCTACATACACTAAAAACCACCATTCAAAAGAAGGAAGTAGAAGACAGCATGTTAAATATATAATGTAAAAAGCATCCAGATTCTTTTAAAAGTTGTACATTTAACAATCAAAATTCTTTGTTTAGTCCATGTCCCCCTTCTGGATTGGAATGGTAGCAGAGACAATGTACCTTCATGGTTGGGTCCTTCTCTACTAGCGGGCGACAATATACAGGCACAGGGACGTTTTTCATACGAGTATCTTCCTGACCACCATTGGGACTCAGCTGTGGGGAAGAAGATGAGAAAGACAGAACAAAGCATTGAACACCAGGCTATGGTAAGAGAGATGTAACCATCATGGCAGAAACAAATTTACTAGCCTCAGAAACGAATGCTGCTGAGGCTTCATCTCAGATCTTGTACAAAACACTGTCACTACGATGATGGGAGCAGCCTACCCGAGAGACTGCCTTGCTGACTGTGATATGGTGCCCCAGTTATGGTCAACACAGGCTATGTATGCATTGCACTGCTGATGGAGAAAGGGTTGTTAATGGATGCGCCCTGCAAAGTCGTCAGAACACTGGCATTCCATTCTATCATGGCCTGAAACTCATCCACTTTCAAGTCACACTGCAAGACTCCTTACTTTCAGGTAGTCTTCGACCAGTTAAATGAGTCATCAGCCAACAAATAAGGCTGATGATATTTGATTTTGTGTTACTGCTGGGAAGAAGTGGGAGCAAACTGCACAGCATTTGGGTTTTATACTAAACGACTGGTAAAATTCTCAGAGTAGAAATGAAGTATCTAATGATCAAGCCTAACTGTAACATGAAGAAAATAAAAACAAGTAGTGGGCTCTAGACAAAGAAGTTTAATTGCTCTTGCTTTAGGGTAGGTTCTTTCAGAACCTTCACACAGAGGAATGCTTCCTCCATTGACTGGTGGATATACAAAAAACATTAGTTTGATCTGTGCCTATAATTACCATACAAATAAAGCATGCACACAATGCCTCTAAATTCAATATTTAAGGACTAAGGCTAAGGTTACCAGTGGGACAGTTAGGCCTTCACTGGTTTCACTGTTACTGACAATGTCCCCTCAGCCTGTCTGGAAAGTGGTCCCTACCTGCTTGTACTTGGCTGGGAGGCTCCAGCCGCAGGCCTGCAATCGCCCGTCATCATTGCGCACGTGCTCCCGGACCTGGCGGTACTGCTCCCGTTTCTGCTCGCGACGCGCCGAGGACGTACAGTCACTGAGGAGAGAAGCAGCAGTGTTACTTCTCAATCTATGGTTAAAAACAGAAGCTGAAAGTTAAGGGAGTGCCGCCCATAGTATGGGGGGGAAATAAAAAGCAAACCAACTAAATCCATCTCTGAAAGCAGATGCAGGAAATCGGAGAGAGAACTGTGTTAAGAAGCAGACACAAGCATCCCCAATCTCCAGCTCCCTGTTTCCTGAGCAATGTGGCAGGCCAAATCACTGTCATCTACACTTCAGTGATCCAAGAGCCCCTTTGAAACCTTTCATAAGATCTATGAATCCAGGAGATTACACCAGTTTTTGCTTAGCTGTCAAAATTTACTGATCTAATGTCTCCATCAGGAAGGCATTTTGAGTTCTGACCCTCTTCATTACCATCAACTATTTATTTTTCTGTTCATTTTAAAGCCTTCTCTGCTGACAAGGAAAACATGCGCTAACTGCTGTTGAAACTGCTGGTTTCATCAGTACAACTCCAGCTCTTCCCTGGCAAAGGTTAAAACAAAAATTGATCTGTGAGCTCTTAAGATATGTTTTAATATAAACAAAGGCTGTTGGAGTATCAGTTCCAGCTCTCAAAAGGTTTTTAAAATATCAGTCCAAGGTATAAACAACATCAGCAAAAAATTCAATCCAAACCAAAAACCCCTACACAGACATAATGACACATATACTTAAAAACGACCCCATGCTAAACCAAAACACTTCCCTGTACATGCTTCCTCCCCTGGGGAAAGGATGAGAGAACAGAGAGCTTGTGGCAGCAGTCAGTCACATCATTTAATGCACTGCTGAAAAGCACTGAGACACCACACAATGACTATGATACTGTAATCAGATAAAAACAGAATAAAGGCAGTGGGCATCTATAAAACACAAATTTACCATCTAAAGATGATTTCTCCTGATCCAGCATCTTACCAACAAATTCTTCTCATTGCAGAAGTTGTAATACTTTACCATCACATTCTCCAAAGTCCTTCCACAAAAATCATATCACACAGGAAACTGTGCAACCTTGTAATGGTAGAATCCATTCTGAAGTCAAGTAAAGCACAGAAGAGTTTTCTCCCTTCATATAAGAGGTATAAAGAATAGCGAAGAGGCTCTGCAGTAGCAACAGCTAGAGGCTCTTATTTTAGCATGGTTAAGTTTTAAATCCAATATTGTAACCTAAATGTGCCATTGAGAGAACTTCTGTCTTCACCTAAACTCCTTGTCAACAAAGTTGAGCGAGACATTCTATCCTGCTGTCCCAGTACTGCCATCACACTTTACCACAGAAGTCCTACTTCATTCTACCATACAGTCTGCAAACATGAGTGCAGAACTAGGGCTGAGGCCAACTCAAGCCTCCTGTGGTCGCTGCTGAGATGAACCATCATGGCCTAGAAAGCCAAGGCAGTGATATCTTTGGGAGCCCAGCCACGTGGTAACCAATGAGTGAAAGATCAGGAAGACAAACCACAGGAGTCAAAAATATATTAACACAACACAGACATTTTTTAAAAGCAGAAAAAGCTTATTTTAAGAGAAGCTGGTACTTGGGAGAGCTGCAGGAGGACCTGGCTTGGCACACAGCATGACACTCACTCTTCAGGGAAGAACTCCAGGGTGCGGCTGCCAGAGGAGATCTGGCACATGGTGTGACTGCGACGCTGGCTGAACCCTGCTGTTGTTGGAGACTTGTAGTGGATGTTCACAGATGGGTAGGTCCTCTTTGCTGGTGGGGGACTCGATGAAGAGCTGAACAGACGGCTGAAGCTAGGAACAGAGAAAGGCCAATAAATCAGGGAAAAGGTGCCGGCGAGACAACACACCATAGATTCACAACAGGGGAAGTAGGAGGTATTCAGTTTGGGGCTGTAAGCCCTTCATGAAAACTGCCCTACTTCAAACATAGAGCTAAGACCTCAGTTTGGTTGACATGAAGTGTTTTTAGCCTCCAGAAACAGATACCTTCTGAAAACAGTCCTTTATTAAAGGCGATAGTGACCATATGTATTTTCCCATTCCAGGATACTTATGATCTTTTTCAGCTTGTAAAACAAAACCAATGCAGATGTTCAGATCTCTTTTCATTCCATTAAGGAAGCCCTTGACCCTTGAAGGCAAAAGGGTTCAGCTAACAACACTTTCAATTGGCATTTCATAGAGTCTATTAAGTTCCTTTCTAAAGTAGAAATGACAACACTTCCCCTTTTCTTAATCTTAAACAAACCACCAAAGAACTTACAACTGCCAAATGGTGGATTTCTTCTTCTCCTGGACGGATGGGTGCTCACGGGAAGCTCTAAGGAGAAACACAGCAGAAGGAAGTTAATTTCAGTACCTCTTACCCAAGTTTCTGCCAGCAGGCCATCAAGGAACCCATGTCAAAATTCAGAATTCGTTCTAACATTGTTCAAAACACAAGAAAGGAAGTGACAGGCTCTAGTCTTTAATGTAAGCACACTCAACCACTTTATGTTTCAGTGCTGACATGACATGCAAGTAAGTGTGTTCCGTTTCAAGTCCTGTCAACTCCCAGCAAAACTATCATTGCCACAGTACTAGTCTGGCAACCACAAACTCCCGCATGATATTCACTGCATGCCATAGCATTTAGAATTCATTCATCAGAAGCAGTCCTCTTCCCTACAGCTTCTCCTAGCCTAATTAGCACACAAGAAACATGACAACAAGCCACTGCCCGATGTCTCCAAGTAATGATGGCAATGTAAGATTTGCAGCCCAGGTTCAGGTATGAGAGAAAGAATGAGGTATTAGGAGAGAAGCATCTACACTTGGAAAACTTCCAGCACTTCTCAAGCCATGTCTTGGTAGGGGTTCCACTGACCACAAGGTCAAACATGGCCAGGTTCTGGCCTAAATAGCAATGTTCACCAGCACCCAGCCTCACCTGATCATCTCTGTCCACCTGACAGCCTCCTGGAGTTCCATCAACCTCTCTTTGTATTGATTGCGCTCCATCAGAACCCGGGCCATTTCCACGCGGGTGAAGCGGCGGCGCTGAGCTATGGGAATGTTGTCCTGCAGGGGGGAGGAGCACTGCTTCAGCCAACAAAAGACGGAAGGGGACTGATGTTAGTACAGGGCAAGTCACGAGACAGACATATTTGTTAGTTCTCCTCTTGTTCTGATTGATTATCCCCCGATTTACCCACATGAGCTGCTAATTCTAGGCAAGTGAGCTCCAAACTATTGCCCAAAGACCTCTGGGGTGTTCCGCAAACCCACAGAAATCAGAATTAGAACCACCACCAAACTGAAAACTCCATGCAGGAACTATTGCCAGCAAGGTGCTCTGATAGTCTGCAAGGAATTAAAAGAACTGACAGTGGTTTGTCGATCCAGAAGTTTGGAAACCAGACTTTTAGTTCATTATCAAATCCAGTCACAAGCACCATGGAGCACCGTGTAATGTCATCCATCCCCTCAAGAGGACTAAGGAGGAGGCTTTCTGTTAGTATACACTGAGAAAGGTGTTGGGCACAAGAAACTAAAGAAAGGCCTTTTTTTCTTTGGTGACACAAACTGGCCTTCCAGTGAGGGCACGTGTGGCTTTGGGTTAGGAGGCAATAGGACTGAGGTTCTGTTTGTCTCTTTTGAGGAATGGAGAATGAGAACAACATGGCTAAGTTGGGGAAAATATCTGTCCAAAAAGAAATTGTAAGGATTTTGAGAACTCATTGTTAGGAAGTGGCACTGGGTTGTGCCTGGACTGTAGCATTCCCAAGCTCAGCTGGTAATTCCCAAGCTCAGCCTGGCTGGTAAGCACTCTTGAGAGCTAGAATAGCACAAATTAAACAAGTGTATAAATGAAAAGGAATTTTACAAACTTCTTAATTATTTTTAAAATCGGACCACCTGGCAGATCAGCTTAAAAGAAATACAGTCCTCTCCAGCATTTCACAAGCACAACTTGAATATTTTTCTGCCTAGATTCTAAACAGACCAAGTTCACTCCAATTTAGTCAAGGGAATGAGGCTGGAATTGACTCTGCTCCAATACCTTTTACAAAGTAAGAACACAGCAATATTGAAAAGGAGTGTATCTAATTCCCTGTCCTAGCAGAATGACAATTACAAGGAAAATCTGTTACTGCTTTGGTTTGCCTTTTTTTTATATATAATAGCCTGAATAACTGTCATAGAGCCATCCATGAGCCTTCTCTGCCTGTGCTGTGTGACAGGCGGTACTGATTTATGTAAAAGAAATAATGAGAAAAACAATGCTCCAAGATTGGGATTGCAGAACTCATAAAATAAGGCAGTTCCTGCTGCAAAGCTGTCTGTATAACCTAGACTTCACTGCACAATGTCCTCACGGCTTACAGCTTCGCTGCCAACATGGAGACAAGCTCTTGCAGAGAAGCCGGACTATCACAACACCCGAAGAGAAACCACACTGCACACTAGACTGTAATTCAACATTAGGGAGAACCGGATAAATGGGAAGGTGCTAGACAGGGTACAGCTCCAGCACCATCCTGCAGAAACCACCCTGTGCAAGGTACTGTCACTGTGTTGGCTGCTCATCTTTGCTGAACTATGATTTGAAAGTCATATGAAGAAGTAACCTCCCACCATCTGTCTTATTAACAACACTCATCGGGAACAACCCACAGATACCAGCTTTGCCCTCATCATTAACAAAGGCAGATCAATCTACATCTCAGGACTCATATATATGAAGTAATATAGAGTAAGTTTATAAACCCCCTTTCCCCGCAGGCATTTTAGTAATGTAATATACCAATTCTGTACAGAGATAGCTGCTTACATCCTCCACCTCCTCTTTTGGTTCTCGTCGGGCAACAATCGCTTCAGATTTCACTCTAGGAAACAGGAAGAAAGGCATCAAACCAGCAAGTGATACCATGGCTGGCTCTGAGGTGTTTTGGGAGGGAAATCATCTCTGGGAAGGTTTGTCTACATGGATCGCAAGGAAATGTTTTCAAGCTGTGAGCTAAGTGTACAAATTATGAGATGCTTCACTGATATTTTTCCCTCTCTCTTGCAGTATGTTACTCTGAACAGCTTCACTGACACTGTCCCATTTCTGTGGAACATTTGATAGAAGCACCAAAATATAGACCACTGGAACAGTCCAGGCAATTTCTATTTCAGACCCATAATCTATGTCCAAATATTTGATGAGATCTTAACCATGGAAAACTGAGCCAGCAGCAGCAGCGCAAAAGTTGGGTTAAGTTCTTCTTCTGGGATGCTTCTGTTTTCAATGCAGTGAAAAATGCCTCTAATGTGAAGGACAATTTGCCATCATGGTAAAGAAGGAACACCAAATCCACGTTAATAAAATACTTTTCATTTCTTTAAACTCCATGCTGAGGTGCAGTGTTCAGTCTCATCTGAATTACACACACTTTTATTACAGCAAAGACACTGCAGAAAAATAAATGTTGTGTCCATCTCCTAAAAAGGCACATTTAACCAGCTAAAAGTTCATGTCCCTACTCTGTAATGTATTATAATATGTATGTATTATGGATATTATGAGAAGCTCAAAAAGGCATTAAAAGAAAATATCACACCTATTTCCACTGCTTGTGAGACTATTCTCATTTCAGAGATTTTGAGCAACAGAGACCAGTCTGTTACTGTTGGTGATTCTGAGCTTAGATTAGAGAGGCAACCTTCCAGACTCCAGATGCAAAACAACCACTGTCCTCTGAATTGAGATACTACGGTGCAATGTACAGATAGTCACCATGTAATTATGTTGCTTTGAGCCCCAAGTCCCGTGGACATCTTTCATTTTATGGATGTGAAATCATCACAGGCTTTGCTGGGCATTCAGCCTTCCTTTTCTCTACTTTGAATGGAAAATAAGAAGCAAGGTATCTCCAAATGCTACCTGCACAGAACCTGAAAATCTCTTCTGCTGCTTCTTCTCATTCTTAACATGAACAATGAAACAATTAACAATACTTGAATTTAAATATTGGTTGTGGGAATCTGTATTAGCCCTTTCATTGAATGAAAGTGGGCATTCATTCTCAGAGCTGTCTTGCCTGCTGCACACACCAAGCTCTTGACAGTTTCCTAAAAAACTGTTTGGTTTGAAATTCCCCTTTATTTATTTATCTGGTTTAAATTGCAAACTGAAACCCTGAACACTTCACTCCAGGATCTGCAGTTGCTGCTGCAGAATCCTTATGCCAGGGAGGAGAATTTTGCAGGTTTTCAAAGGTTTAATAATCCTTTTCAATCCAATAAAAACAGTATAACAATAAAAATATCTCACCCACCTACCATCAGCCTTGAAGTGCTCTGTAAGTTACCTCTGAATTCCAATGCTAAGTTCTATGAGGGAAACAGAGTAAAACTAACAGAGGAGGGGGGTTTATCACTCATGTCCTTTACAGCTCCCTGGTGCAGAGTGTGAATCACTCACCTTTTCAGCTCCTCCTCCAGCTCCTTGACTCTGGTTTCCATTTTGGCTTTGGCCTGTTTTGTTGCTTCAAGCTCTCCCTTCAGCACTTCTTGCTCTCCAGACAGCTGGTCCACCTTGGCAATCAAATCATTCTTCACAACGTTCAAAGCATTTCTTAAAGGTGT
The DNA here is from genome assembly GCA_024611175.1 of Megaceryle torquata. Taxonomy (NCBI): domain Eukaryota; kingdom Metazoa; phylum Chordata; class Aves; order Coraciiformes; family Cerylidae; genus Megaceryle; species Megaceryle torquata. The sequence continues at coordinate 29,880 of JANIJG010017968.1, forward strand.
GAAAGGGACAGTAAGCAAAAATGCCCAAAACCAGCAGCTGTCCATAAGAGAGACCTGAAACTAAAGTCACAGCACTACAAGGAGAGTTGAAACAAGTGTATTTAAACAATTCAGTCCAGCTATAACTTATGGGAAAGGCAAGAAGGAGTTGCAGAAGAACACAGAAAATACCATGATGAGGTTTGTCCAGTCCTGCATCCTGACAAACCAACATCTCTTTAAGAAGATGTCAGAATACTGCAGAAAGTAGGTGTAGGGTAACCTATCACCTGCACAAGGTTCAAATCTATTTTTAACAGAATGAAGGTCTGATACATGCCTTTCAGAACTGTGGTTATCTCTAATTGTGGATAACTGTGGATGACAGTGATATAAATAAGCACTTCCAATCAGCTACAAAAGATCTTAAAATCAGAAGCTTCCTACCATAGTAAGCTTCTCCTCTGGGAGTACTTTGCCTTCCTCTTCCTGGCTGCTTAGCTTTAATGTCTGGTTTGCCAACCACTCTTGAAAAAATAATCCATCACGTTGTTTGCTTCTGCTTCTCCTTTATCAACTATTAAATCTTTGAAAACTTCTCAACAGTAAGAAAATTTTCTTTTCAAATAGCAAACCTTGCAAACAAAAACTTATAAACAGCAATATCCTCCAAGAGAGGCTGAGACCTACACCTAAATTCCCACTGAAGTTAATTAAAAGCTTGCCACTGATTTAAGTGGGGATCAGACCCTACCAGCACATGCCCAGACACTTCACCCAAGTGCCTGCAGAAGGGAAACAGGAAAGTTGCTCAGAAGAGCAATCCGTCTTCTACAACTGAAAGAACAGTAAGTACTCAAGAGAACCTGTTAGATAAATGAGCAAGCCCCTGTGAGGCAGGAGTTCTGGACAAGTCCTACTTCAAGATGACATCTCATTTGTAACTAGGCAGGCAGTTCAGAGCACGCAACAGTTCCTTACTTGGTCTCCAGTAGCTGCGAGTTCTCCAACAGCAGATTCCCCACTTCTTTGCCCATTCCTGAAAAGAAAGGCCAGGCAGTTTTCACCTGCTCTCCTAGAAATAGGAAGCTTGTGTGGCACTGCCTGACTCATGCTTAAGAAAGAGAGATCACTTTTGTTAGGCTTCCCTAGGCCTCTGTGTCCTGAGAGTGCAGCACCTCCTGCTGAAGGACCATGCATGATAAGCAAAGACACCCATGTGTCCTTCTGTAAAGAACCCACATTCAGACTTAGCTTCTTACCCCAACTTTCACAGACTCCCTTGAAGGGACAGAGAGGGGAGCTTCACTAATGCCAGTTAGTGGAAGTCAAGTAAGTGGTTCAGCCATGAGCCATTGCAACCATTTTTTATCATCACTCATATAGAAAGTGTTATAAATAGTGTTATAGTGTTCACGGGGTTTTCACAGAGGACAGCAGTACACTGTCCAAATTGCTGACCAGATCTACACATCACTTGTTTTCTTTCTTTGTTAGTATAAGCCAAATTTTCTGTTTCTCAGAAAAGATCTGGGATCATTGCTGTGACCAGTTTCATGCACATGAACCCATTACCAGGCTTCCACTAGAGCAGTTTTAATAGGACTTTAGGTTGTCCAATGTTCTATCTACCTTAACAGTTTTCTCACAGATGTTTAAAACTTGAAGTCTCAGTCCCATCACTTAAGACACACACTCAAGAAAACGTCTACATCAGACACGCTGTGCTTGCACTTGGGCATCAATGTATGACGACTGAAATATGCAGATGGGTTGCAAGCATTTTGAAAAATCTGATGACAAGAGTGAAGGTTGAATTCAGTATTTCATAAAACCAAACGGAAAGGAATTTAGGGACCAAAACCACATCTGGATTGTTTCCTGCTGCCAGGGACTTTCTGGCTCCCAGGGTCAGCTTCTGTCTTACAGTGGAGAATAGAGGCCACCTGAGAACTAAAGGCAAAGAGGTCTCTCCCGGTCGGGAGACAGTGCTGACAGTTGCAGCTTATTTCTCACCACAGGTCCCAGAGTATGAAGAAGTCTCACAACCATCAGTGTTTGTGCTGATGTGCTCCTTGTCCTGCCCTCTGAACTACCTCTTCCTTTACAGCAAAGACATCAACAGTTTTCATGATCCATTATTTGCGATAAAATAAAAACAACACAAACTTGAAGTAAATGGAAGTTAGAGAAACATGGCACCATACAAGAAGTGAGAATACATCACAACACTCCAACATACAGATCCTCTTCCCACAGGTAAATGAGGTGAATTTATGATGGCAAAAGCAAATTCCCAGCATGAATGAGAAAGAAGCAGCATTTTCAGGTAACTTCTGAAAAATTTGTAGACAGATAATTAATTCACTTTGATGTTTCAGGCAACATGGTTTTTGGATGCTGTGTCAAAGAATATTGCAAATAGCAAAAAATGTGACACTATGCTGTATAGACTGAAGTGTATTTTTCATTTGGTAAGGTGAATGACCAAGAAGTCATCTACTGATTAAATGTTTTTCTTGTTCATTTTTAGTGATTCTGCAAAGGATCAGATATTTAGCCAGTAAGACATTAAAACGGCACAAGGACGTTACAGGTGCTGAGGGATATCGAGCAAAAGACTTCATTCCCAGTTTTTCTGACTAAATCTTTTTCCTTCCCATTGTTGAGACATCTATTGCCCTCTGCAGTTTTTTTGGGGAGAGAAAGGAACACTGGTGAAGAGAGTGGGCTATCATGTCAGAACTAGAAGTCATAGAGCATCCCAACTATCACATCCTCACCACAGCTTCTACATTATTTGTGTGTGACAGAGTGACAGCCCAGTGCTTTAACCAGCGAGATTTCTGAAGGGCTAGTCTTTCATTAAAGAAATGTATGAAGCCTCCTAGAGCCGTAGAATGGACACTCTGAGATAACCCTATGCAGGCTGTAATGGGAAGAAAAAAACCCACAACATTTTTGAGTAATAAAAAGGAGATCTTTTCATCCATTTGTGGTGTGGAGCAAAGGGAAGAGAGGTCTGGACAGAGTCCATCCTACACCATTCATCTCCCATAGCCAGGCAAATAGTGTGAAGCATCAAAGTGGATAATTGACTACAAGAAACAGAGGAGAATCTCCAAACCACTGCTACTGACCAGCTGTGTCCCGCTTCTTGGAGAGGTGATTAACAACCATCACAAAAAAACCAAACCAAGGTAATGCAAGACATATGGAGGGATGTTGAGTGAATGGAAGAAATTTAGAAAAAAAATGCACATTAAAAAAGGAAAAAAAAAAAAAAAGAAAAAAAAAAAAAAAAGAAAAAAGGCCTCCGCCTTACCAAAGAAATCATCCCGTACTATGAGAGCCATCCCATACGAGAAAGAACAGAAGGAGATGGGGACAAAGGGGAAGAAAGGAAGAGAAAAAAAAGCAGCCATTAAGTACCAGTCTGTAAATAGCAAACAGAGCAGCTCATCAGCATGTGTACATCTGTGTGTGGTGTCAGTGGTGCCAGTGGCTGTGATGCTCAGTAGTAACTAATCTACACCTGCTGCTGCTGCAGCCTGGCCTAACAGGGATTTACACTGGAGATGTCAGGACAGGATCAAGATGAGTTCATCTGTTTCTTCCATCTTCATCATTTCCCCTGACTACACGTCTTTGGGTTTAACAGCCCCACAACAAAGGCAGTTCAACAGACATTATGAACAGGGTGACAGAAGGACAAGGGCAGAAGGCAAAACAGAAGGGGGGCTGGATATTGAAGTTCTCATCTGGACTTTTGCACAGGCCCAAATCCACCTCCCCACTGCAATAAACTCCAAGTCAGTGGGAGGTTTTATGAGAAATGACCATAGAAGTGCCTTCCAGCAAAGCCAGTTTGAACTAAAAGAAAGGATGATGCCATCCCTTTCTTTTCTAAGCTCAGAGCCAACACCAAGAGGTGCTGGGCAAAGGAATGTGACAGAGCTCATCTCCACACAGCATTACACTATCATGTCTTGTAAGTCACCTACCTTCACTACAGGGAAAACTTCATCCAATTTGCACTGAAATCAAGAGAGACCTCCTTGACTTCATATGAAATTGCATCAGGGCCCAAGTGCCTTTTATGGAAAGGTTCAAACCTTTTGACAACAGAGTGTGGTCCTAAGGCAGCAAGTCTCCTTCACCAAAAGACAGCTGTCACTTAAAACTCCTGCCAGGAAGGCAAGCTTCCAGGAAAGCAGAGGTTTTGCCACTCTTATCCATCAAGAAAGTGTCTGTCTTATCACTACAGCTATTTCAGAAGAGGGTCAGTATGCATCAACTAACCCACAGTGGCCACCATGCACACGGAGGGATTCCTCACAGGGTGGTTCACTGAGAGGACAGTGGGAAGCTAACTCAGTCCTGTACCAAGCTCTGCTCCGAGCACAGCACCTGTCCTGACAGGAAAAAAAAAGAACTTTGAGCCCCAAGACCTTTAGTGACAGGCCAGTGTAACACAGTGGAGCAAACCTGCATAAAGCCACACAAGAAAAGCTTATTGAAACACAGCAGGCGTGTCAGCAGAGTGGGGGGTATCCTGCTGCTCAGGGACCCACAGATGCAAGGCAACCAGGCAAGGCGAAGGTAGGAGAAGTCAGCAAAGCCAACCGTGTTTGGACAAGAGCAGGGGAGTATCACACGTGTATACCACGTCATTCGACCTCAACAAGGTAAAAAGAAACAAGAAAGGAAACTGAGCAGAGGAGATACACACCTGAGAACTCCCCTATGGGCCATGTCCAGCGAAGCACAGAGAGACAAGGGAAAAAAGGAAGTGAAAAAAGGATCAATCAGTGACTGAAACCAACAAAATAAAAATTTTGTTAAAAAAAAATTAACAATGATTCAGCCATTTCAATGTCAAAAGGCATGAAATAGTAAGGACACGACCTGCCATGACTGTAGATGGCATGACTCTACATACAGGACATAAAAAAAAAAATCAAGGGAGGGTAACCTGTGGTACAACTGCAACCACATGCCTCAGCCACCCCCAGTTTTCCAGACATGAATCTCAGGCAATCACATCTTCCTGAACTGGATAAACCTTTATCTTCTCTTTATGTGGTCATGTACCACTAAATGCAGAACAGCTATTCCCACTACCTTCTCATTTCCCCTCCCCTTGTGATTTTAGCAAATAGATCTGGTAATAAATGTGCTTTCCAGTGATACTTCAGTTTGCAAGAGATAATTAGTTGCATTTAAGAACTTTTTTTTTTTCAGTGCAGTGGTAGGACTCAGTTTGATACTCCCATTTCAATCTCTGTGCAAAAAACTATACATAAACTTACTTCTAATGTGGCTACATTTCTGTCTTCACCCAAACCCCCTGTTATTTGAAGGTAGGTTTTAAACTCCAAAGCAAACGCAGTTGGGCATCCTAAAACTGAAAGAAGGATCTGCCCATAGAACACAACTAACCTGCCAGTGCTCCTTTGCATCCAGAAACTCTTGGGATAGGGAAGAACAGGAAGGGTGAGATGGGAGAAGGGGGAGTCTACCCAGGTTGGGGAGGTAAGAACCTGTGATTAACAGTGAATACACAGAAAAACAGCCAACTAGTGTTCCTAAGGCCATAGTGAGAAAGAAGGGAATTTGGTCTGTAATTACCACATGTGAATAAAGAATTGCTCTCATTCAACATTTTTCTCCAGAATAATTCCTATACAAACCCATGTATATGTAAAGCAGTATTAGAGGGGGTTAGGGTGTGTGAAAATGACATATTTTGTTCATTATTTTATATTAAAAAATTGCAGAGTGCAAATTCTGTAACCAAGAGATGTTGACCTCTTTGTAGATATCCACAAAGAATGAGTGAAATTTTCCACTCAAGAAACAGACTTGCCTGACAGCTACTGCTCTGACAAAAAAAATAGGCAAAGTTTTTAATAATGTTGACAGATCTGTCAGTATGAAGCCTTTTGCTTCCACCTCTACCAGACTTTCTTAGTGCTTTCTATTGCACAAATCCAAAAAAACCCAATCTCATTTCTTGGTCAGAGACATGACCTCTAAGATCTCTCTCTGCCTTCCTCCCTCTGTACATCCTTGCAACATGTCTTCATTTTAAGAAACACTTTTATGTGGACAGAGTCTGTAGCCAGAACTCAATAATTAAGGATTCATTAGATTAACATTTCTCACACAAAACTCACAGAACTACCAGATTTCATCACAGCCCATCTCTCAGGCTTGAAGAGGAATCAGGAGACACCTTCCTATTCCAATAGCCTACCATGTGACCACCTGTAAGAGTTTTGCTGCTCTGCTCAAACCAGAAAATCCCAGCAGGTAGATGAAGCTTTAACTGTTGTAAGTAGTTCCTACTGTCATCTTCACTTTAAGCAGGAGTCCCAGCCCTTCTGCAATAATTGCTAACATCCAGGGGATTTTTAAAGCTGGAAATCTTGGTTTTCCTTCTCAATTTTTAATTTTGTAAGTATCTGCACATTGGCTCCAACTGCAGGCAGAGAAAGCCTATGCATTCAACCTGAATCTTCTGTAGAACTTTTTCTTCTGTCAATCTCAAGTTAGAGATGAAACAATAAATTTTTTTAACACTTCAAGCCAACAGTCATCAATCCATGGATGAGAGCTCTCCTGCATGTTGCAGGGCTAGCACTGTGCTTCTGAAAAACCCCACAAATCTATACGTATCAAAAAGGTACTTGAAGCGTTCTGATGATAGTCTGGATCTTGTGCTTACATTCCAGTCACACTATTGCCTGTAACAGTAACAACTTCACAGATAATTCATCTTAGATATATATAGCAAGAAATATTGTATTAACCTCCTTTCCAGTATTCAGTCCACATCTTCATGGTGAAGTCTACGGTGAATAGGGTACAATCTATCCTCTCAGCAGAAACATAGCCTTTTAGAGGGTCCTGATACAAGACTCATATTCAAAGTTGATAAAAGTACCTTCCTAATTTAATTTCTGTGAAGGTCAGCTGCTGAATATCTGTGACATCATTCAGCTCATCCTGTTCTGGACACATACACAGAACCAGACTTAAAAGATTATCCATATGCTTACACCAGTGATAACTAAAAAGGAAATGTACACTTTCAGGTCAGATCTCTTGCTACTACATGTATAAAAGGCATATTGTTGGAGTCCTCTTCTCTCCTAAGGCTCCCTAAATGAAGCAGTAAAACAAAAACTCATATTGTCCTGATTCAGGGAAACAGTCGGCAGGACTTACGACGCTTCACTTCTGTCATGAATTAAAGTCTAGATACTCAAGAGTCCCATACCAAAAAGTACAGCAAAGGCTCAGAGTGCTATGTGGGGCAAAGCTATTTCTCCAACCACTTCAAAGCCCTAGTCAGGAATACAAAATACAACCATACTTCAGGTATTACAAGTTCCTTCAAAATCAGCCTAAAAAGTGAATTACTACATCTCTTACACTGACTATAAAAAGATAAACACTGCAATACAGACCATAATATTTCCATACCATTTAAACTTCAAAAACTTAACAAAAGGAGTTACTTTTTGTGCAAATTTAAAACAAACACTTTATTCCAAGTGAAATTGCTAGTATGTAAGATTACCAGGGGGGAAACCTGGGGGAGGGAGCAGAAGGAACAACTTTTTTTTTTTAAATTGTTTGTGTGAGAGAATCCTATAGAAAAATAATTTACAACTTACACAAATAAAGACAACCCAACTAAAAGTTACCCAACAGTTATTTTGTAGGTTATTTTTGTACTGTACCGCAGGCATGTATTTCAGTCATGTACTGTCTCAATTTCCATGCCATTTTTTAAAAAGCTGAACATCCATGTTCTGAAAATAAATCCAGTTTCAGTGCTTCTAAAAGCTTAATATAGTTGTCATTGTACCAGAGAAAAGAGAATGATTCTAAACAAGGTTTTACCTAGGAGATCCGCTCCTTCATCAACATCACCAATAACCTCGGACCCTGCTGTAGAAAGTTCATGATACAGAGAGTCTGTGTTAATGCCAAATGCCTTGTTCACAATCCCCTGTGTTGGGCTGTTGATAAAACAACAAACAAACAGGAACACTTGTTACTTGGCAACATTTAAGCTAGAACATTTTTCTCTGAAATACTGAGCATCCCAGATCACTGTGATCAAAACCCTAAGCATGCATTCCACCTGTTCAACATGGGCCAATTCAGGAATCATTTTGAGTAAAGAAAAAAACATTTTATTCCCCATATCAAGGACAAGTATCTGTCATGTATAATCTCAAAGTTTGTCCAGATTACTTTCTTTTAAATAGTAATAGTTAATGACTATTCAATATTTAATAAAAGTATTTCAACTCACAGAAGCTCTCTGCTCTGACTTTTTAGACTCTTGCAAAGATTCCCACACTCCTATCAATTTAGATAGTTCTAACTCAAACCAGGACACTTAGACAGCAGTAAAATCAGATAAGAGTCAACTGTTGAAAATGGCAATGGTCCTTTTTTCTTCGACAACTAGTAAGTGAAATGGGCCTGAAGAGTTCATTTCTTCTTTATGTGAGACTAGGCACTGAAATAGTTCTTTATATATCATCAAAATGTATTTCATTAAAGGTAAATCAATGTTAATGTTTTCTAATCATATCATATGGGAGCATGTTTCCACCTCTTAATATCTTTTGTACCATTTTTTTTGACAGTTTCATGGCTCAAACAAAAAAAAATCCAACTGTTACAGGAGGTGAGGCAACTGCTGGGATTATTGCTGTCTACTCTAAAAAATGGTGTTAATGTGGGTATCAACACTTCTAAGTGCCCTGCCTTCTATGAGGGCAATCAGCTAGTGCAAAGAGAGCCTCTGCCATTTTTCCAGCACTCTAACAGAAAGGTCAGTACCACTGGAGATTCTGTCAAGTTTTGTGGCTTCATTTTCAGGTAAATTAAGTCTTGGTGATAAAGCCTGGATGCTACAAATGGAGTGTGGTAGCTGCCTCTGACATTGCAGAGAAAAGGGGAAAGAAAAAAAAAAAAAAGTGCTTCTTTTCAATTACAGAAAAATTACAGCTACCCAGATATCTAAGAGCACTGAGGAACTAGAAATGGGTGCTGTGACACAGCACAATTAATCAGATCACACAGTCTAATGGACATCACAAGTGACAAAAAGCAGCCAGCAGTCAGCATCTGACCTGAAGACCTAATTCAGCTTGAGTCTACCTCTTTAGCACTGAACTTTCAGAAGCTTTATGTATCTCAAAAGCATTCTGCTTTTAAAGCAGCAAGCACAAGTTAGCTTGTGTCTCCTGTAGCTTCAGTCTCACTACCTGGATTAGACATCACTGCCTGAAGAGCTCCCAGTGCAGCAATCCTCTCCCATTCCCTTCTTTTCCTTGGGCTTGATTAATTTTCCACCTGATCTCATCAGTCACTTTTGTCTTCCCCACACAGAGCTGTTTCAGCTACCTAGATTCCTCCTGCACCTGATGCTAAAAATTGCCCATACATCCTACATACTCATATGCATTAACTGCATGTGGCTTCACGGTTGAGAAATGCATCTATTATTGCTGCTCATACCCTTCTCAATGAGGGTGCTCAACACAGCAAATCTGGTGAGAAAACCTTGTCTTAATTTTGGCAGAGTACTATCTTCTGTATACCTGTAAGAGCTAGGGGGTCATTTCTGCTGGTGTAGTGCCCAATTACCCACTGGAAGAGGGTAAAAATTAATGTATCCTGTAAAATTAAGCACCTGACCTTAGTAAAGATGAATCAAGTTACCTAGACTAGTAACTCAGCACTAATACATGCCTCACAGAAATATGGTGCCAAAAATAACCACCAGGGAGCCTCCTATTTAGCACAAAACAGATGATGGATAGGAACCAGAGCAGCAGAGTAATTCAGTAAAAGTCTGCTAATTTAATGAACTCTATCAATGTCCTGAGTGCATTGATGGGTCAAAACTGCTCTAACCAGCCTCGCCTGGGACATGCACTCACTCACTGGTCCAAGGGCTCCCTTTAACTTCAGGCCTGTGCCTTCAGTCCTTCTCTAATCTACCCTGTAGGTGTACCCATCTTCAACCCTGTGCCTTTCTCCTGCTGCTCATGGGCAGCACTGGGCCCGAATTCATTCCTTTGTCTTGTCTGGGGCTGCTGATGGAGCTCATTAGCAGTCCTCTGCCCTCTCTGCTCAGAACCTGCAGGACTGGGATCGCTCCCTGCTCCTGCTCTTCAAATGCTTGAAAAAATTAGAACTGAAAAAAGCTTGAGGTTTTAAAACTGAATTCAGAACTGATCTCTTATTAGACAAATGCATCTTTTCCCTCTTCCTGGTCACTTAAGCCCATGTCTTCTTTGCCTGTCTTAAACCCTTTATTGCTCCACTTCTTCATCCTCCCAGATCCAGGAAAACAAACAAGCCCAGTTCCGAGTTAGCCGGTCAGATCTTTCTGCAGATTACCGGCAGATATTTCCCTTCTCTGGAGTAGTCAAAGGCCAGGACCCCTCATATATGCATTATACAGAATACATGAACTTTCTCAAACAGCTGCAGCTTGAACTCTGTGAGCCACAGTATCTAATCCTCACTCCTCATAAAACCAAGCGACAGAGCACACAGTGAAAAGTCACAATCAATACCTGTTACCAGTGCGTTCCAGGCGGAGGTCTTGGCACATATCCAGCTCTGGAGTGGAGTCTATGATGTCCTGAACATCAGACCACTCATCACTGCTGCCCATTCCTAGGTAAGACAATACATATGATCTACAGGATCAGGACATCTACAGGATGTAAAATTCTCAAGTCTACAACTGGTTTAGATAACCATTACAGTGAAATTTAACTTAAAAATTGATACATGAAATCTACTCTGGCTTCTGTATAATCTACAGCCTGACGCCAGAATTTAAAGAATGAGGAACTTCCTCCTCTTGACAAGTCACAATTATTGGATACCAAACTGTTCAAAAGCTCAGACCTGCACTTATTCTAAATTAGCAATATGACCACAGTATCTGTTCATGCAAGAAATCCTTGAAGTATTAAAGACCTAATTTGTAAACTGTGTTAGTCCCTCAGTGATGTTAGATGTGAAATTTTCACCTTTCTAAATGGCATCAGTAGCCAAATATACAAAGCCCATAACAACTTGAGTGTTGATTTTATTCTTTTAGGCTGGCACTGTGCACCAGCTGGAAACTAATGCTATGTCTGAAGACAAAGCATGATGTGTATCTGTTGCCAAAGCAGACATCCATACACCAATGGTTCTCAAGCTTACAGCAACAGAGGCTTCCTTTTCTTTATTTTTTCAAGATGGGAAGCTTTTCTGCAAATACCTTTGGGTACCTTTTTTTTGGTAGTCCAGCTCTAAGACGTGCATCACTGACAGACATTTTGATTATATATGCATAAAATACCTAATTAAAATTCAAGTATCTGTGTTTCTCCTCAGCACAGATCTGATATTGCATTTCGTATGAGAAATAGCTGAAAGGTTGAATATGCAATGCACATAGGAAAGATAAAACTATCTGCCTTGAGCAGATTCCAGAATGTACTTCCACCAAGAAAAAAGAAGCTTTCACATGCACAATTACTTCAGAGCTGCACAGATACAGAAGAGAGCAGACTTTGACCAAAGAAAGTTATTGATAGTAAACAAGCTTGTAAAGCAGCAACTGTAAAAATAAGGGTAAGTATTTATAGGGCATTCTAACTACTGACATCCATGCTCAGCCCCTCTGATACCAATGTTTATACTGACTTGCCTTGGCCAAGATCACCAAGCAGCTAACAATTTCGCAGTTGCCTATGCAGAAGGCACAGGCATCTGCTTTTCTGGACAAGCACACTAGTTTCGGGCAGATTGACATCTGTGACCCTGGGACCTCCTCAGCTGCTAATACACATACAGAATGGGACTCAGTCATGACAACTCTCATTCAAATGCTACAACAAAAGATGTTACATGTTGTTTTATAGTCTTAATTTATTAGGAACCAGCTTGTGAATGTCAGCAGAGGAATTTCCTCTGTATTAGGAAAACTGATGACCATCTGGTTCAGATGCTAAGCTCGGAGACCTATGCTCATCCCTGTGCTACTGCACAGATTTTCCTTACGATCTTCAGCTAGTTTTACAGCCCCTGTATGCAAGTTCATCACCTCAGACTGCTTCTCATGTCTGAAGGCTGCTGTAAGTCTAAATACAATACAGGCTGTGAGTTGCTCAGACACTGCATTGGCACAGCTATGTTAAAAAGCACAGGAAGGGGCTTTTATCATGTTATTGCACTATTACACCATTGTCCTTTAAACAACCTGGTGCTAAAGGCTTAGACAATGGCTTTCCTGACAAGAAACCCTGAATTCAAATTACTAAAGGACTCTAGGGAGCAGAAAGAAAACAACTGTAACTTCTAAAGATTTAGAAGGTTTCTTATATGAAAAATAGACTAAAAGAAAACAGTGTATTTAGCTGAGAAAAACAGTTGGATGTAATTGCTATTTTTAAACAAGTCATGGTGGGAGATAAACACACTGAAGGAAAAATAATTATTTAACCTAACTGAAAAATTTGGTGTATGAACAACTAGATATAAAATACTTACAAATAAATCTACTTACAAATAAATCCAGAGAGAATACTTAATGGAAGCTTGAAACTATAATATTGACGAGGTCCAGAAACAGCATTCCAAAAGCTCAGTTAGACTTAAGATGGGACTTGGCTGTTCATGAAAGAGGTTCTATTGACATGGCTAAATGCAGCTGCTGGGGACTGAACTCAATAACCTGTTCCCATCTTGCATATTTGTGAAACTATTAATATATTACTAATGTTTTAAAATCTCGCTACCCAGAAAATTGCCAACATCCAATTAGTATAGTCCTGCTCAGGCATCTAAGTAAGGCTACCTCAAATTCTGTACTTATTAAGCTGATTACTCCTCAGTCTCCCAGCCTCTTCCTGTAATGGAGGGACACATGCACTGAGAAACCAATTATTCTAATGACAAAGTACCCAAGTTCCAGCTTCCATACCTATGCTGACATTCCTCATCTCCTGCGTGACCTGGACTTCCATGTTCCGACTGTTCCGCTTTTCTCGTGCCCTCTTACTGCTTTTGGTCGTGCCATTGTATTCACTGATGGGCTGGATGCTCTCGTTCAAGGGTGTGACAGCAGCAGAGGGCACAGATGACGTGGGAGTGTTGGACTTGGTTCCAGTGGTGCTCGGTGTGGCAGCTGCTGAGGACTGCCCGGATTCGGACATTTCATCTTGGGGGCACTATGGCAATTCCAAGGTGGGGGAAGAACAAAAAGGGAAAAGCACAGCTGTACGTTTCAATTCATCTCCCATTGGTTGGTGTATGGCTGCCTTAAAGCATTATGGAGAATGAGTTTTGCTCGCTGTACCAGCTACATGTCCAGTGCTTCCTGGTGACACTAGGCACTGCAATCACAATGAAGCAGTAAGTTCTCGTGCTGAACTCAGCAAGCAAATCCCACCTGTGAAAGGACTTACAACCTTTCTCCTTTACTACTAAACACTGATCTTCACATCAATCAGTATGTGCTCTCTTCATCACACATCTTGGGAAAGGTGGCCTTGTAAGTGAAAAGCACCTGCAGCTCATACTGATGATAGTGGAAGCTGAAGGGCTTTGGCACTTGCGTAAGCCAGGCCAGAATTTCCCAAGGCTGGAAGGCAACATGGATATTGCTTGGGAAAGATCTGAAGTGGCTCTTAAGAGGTCCTAGATGACATTATTGTAAGCCATCGATACAACCTGGATGAGAGAATAGCAAAATGTTTTTGACACTTAATTGCAGAAGCAAAGTGGATACCAAGGAGGAATGGTCTGACTTTGCTAGTGCAGGATGTCCAATGTCCTCATACCATCTTATGCAGAAGCTAGCCAGGCATGGTTCCAGCTTGACAATACAGCAGAAACAGACGTGGTCTCCCCGCTTCCAAATGATAGGATGACAAGACCCAAAAATTCAGAATTCACAAGCTGACAAATTAACATAGGAGATGAATTCCCAGTGTGAAATGGCTCTCAGCTTTGCAGACATTACAGACCCATTTCTTTTAATGCAACCTCTCAAAAAACACAGGAGGCTTTCAAGGCTCTGTCAGATTTTATACTGTGAGACTTGTTTGTCAATTAAAGCAGCACTACTTTGCAGTCAGGCAATTAACATCTTGACCAATGCTGTGACCAAATGAGATGTCACCATTCTTCACAGGAGCCCACTCTAATTACTGCCTGCAAGGAGCTGCCAAATTAAGGTTGAGTTATATGTGATAATGAGTTGCAATTGGATGCAGTGACATTCAGCATCTGCACATCCAGACCCAGCTTTAATCCTTATTACTTTCCTCTCCATGCCTCTGCAAGTACTGGAAAGATCCTGATTCTGGCTCAGAGGTTGCTCTTAGCTTCCCAACCCTGGAGCTCTGACACTGTTTCACTTCACTAATTTGAAAATCTTGTTCTCTTGTTCTAATAATAACCTCACAGCATGACAAAAAACAGTTCAAAATGAGATGAGTAAGAAGATTGAAAAAAAAAAAAAGGTGACTTAACCCTTTGCAGCCACATTTTAAAAAAAAAAAATCTGGAATCTTATTAAGATCCTCCTTTAATTAGACTGGCCTCTGTATGCTTATCTCAAAATATTTTGCCGTATACCGCAATGTGGAAGTCAAAGGTTTGACACTGCACCTGTGCATTATTATATTGGAAATTAAGATTTTTTTAAAACTGTGTTACCATTAAGTACAATCCATATTTTGTATATAGTTTCTGCATTGTCAGTCCAAACAGCACCCACATTCCTACATGGACATTCAACTCATCTCCTTGCACCTTTGCTGATTTTAGCGTCAAGACCGAGATGGGAACTTTTCCACTTTGGTTGCTACATGTGAGAACCACTCTTCCCACCTCTACTTCTTATTCCTGTTTTAGGAGCTACTTTCCTAATATGTAAACAAAAAAAAAAAAAAAAATCAAACCAGGTTTTTGAGAACAAATATGATGCAGTAACCCATGTACTACTTCAACTGCAGTCTGCCTGCTGTGCTTTCTAATATACAAAGGGACAAAGAGTATTAAGTGTCAAGTGAGACCATAAAACCTCTTTCCCCCAAACAAAACTTGTGTTGGATGAAAGGATTCAGAGATGTTCTTGTACCCACTAATAAGTCTATAAGCATAACTACTAAAGTCCATGAGCATCTTAGCACTGTAAAAGAGACATCCAGGTAGATCCACATGTCATTCCCTGTTGTTAGGAACTAGATGTCATTCAGAAGCCCTGTACCATCAGTGTCTACAGGGTGGTATTTGTATCAGAGATATCCTTTAACTTCCTCTTTAATGACATAACCTGCCGCTCACTCAGAACGTATCAGTGAATAATTACCCTGATCTTTCACTTATTCTTTGGTTATACATCTGAGTTTTATATTTACCTCAAAAACATACTTTATCAACATACCAGCCTGCATTGGAGAAATTCCTCCCAAATGTAAATGCTACTACGGCACTCCTCTTCACAGTCCAGAAGCTCTATTAACCTTTGCTGGTATCTTCCTTCTATTGTCCTGAGTGCTTCGTTAATGCTACGTATTCCACCAAGTGTATGGCTCTCCTCTACAGTGCAGGAGCCATTCTCCATAACCCATAGCTCACCCAAAGAATACTCTCCACAACCACCACTTACCTACAGCCATACCTGTCAACCTCCTAAACATCAAATGTGTAGTAGTGACCTCCAAAATGCATTGCAAAGGCCCAACATTCATAGCAGTCTTATGTCACCATGAGAAGCCACAATTGTATGGTTATAACACTGAAAGCATAGTACATAAAAACAAAAATGTTAAGGACTTTCATCTCCAAAACATTATATAAAGTAAATGTAAAACTGAACATAAAATAATGGCAGCAACTAAAAGAAAAAACAGTAATAAAAAGTATATAAGGACACTTAAAATGTAACTACAGTATGGCCCCATGAAAACTAGTCAGAAAAGTCAGAATATACATACTGGGAAGGTGAGTCATGTATGTGCAGTTGGATGTGAGTGAAATATCAGAGCTGCTGAAGAAGAGGTAAGGAGAACAGGAGCAGTACTGCTGAGATCTCAGTCATGCAGATCACTTAAGAAGTAGCAAGTCAGTCAGAGAGTGTGCAAGAGGCTTGTGGGAGGAAAAATCTCCATTCCAAATTGCAAACCTAGTAAGTCAGTCGATCATATCCTTTAATTATTCATAGGTTTGCTCCATACTCTCAGGAAAACCCCTGTAGCACACCACCCCATCCGAGTTCTCCACAGCCCAAGCTCTCCAACTCCACCCTACCTACAGGCTAGTCTCCTTAAACCCAGCATCCCACTTCGGAGTTTCCCTAACAAGCAACAACACTACCCATCAGATACATCTGACACACGATTGCTTCTGCACAAAGCTTTCTTGTGACCAGAAGTGGATTTTTTTTTTTCCCCCTCACAGCAGCACCAATAAATCACTAAGAGATACAATCAGTAACCCTCCATTACCTGAACTTAGTCATTAAAGCTTCCAATTTATCTGGGTTCTTGCTGAATTCTCTTGCAATGCAGATGCTGGGTTATTAGAGAGATCCACTCAACTTCTTTCATAAGTTCTGCAATGGTACCACTTAAAGAATTATGCCTTAGCAAGTCTGTGGGAGATGGATCTAACCTCAACATCCTCCCAGCTCTTCCTTAAAAATCAATCCCCACTACACATGCCTGATCCCTAGAAAGCTTGAGGGCACATTTACACCATAGTGTGCAGCACTGTCTGGAGATCCCAAGGAATAAACTGGTTCCAGAATCAGAAATGGATTAGTCTCTGTGCATTTTGTTTGCTGTCTGTGTCCCTGCAGCAGTGTTGTGTTGGCACAGCACTAGTCTGAAGAAACACATTCATGCTCTTTTTTCATTTCCACCATCCTTAATTACATGATTGCACTGTGGCATTGTTATTCCCCAATTCCAGGCAAAGCTCTCCAGAAATGACTGTAGGACCCAACAGGCACTCTGCAAATTGCTACCTTTCCCAAATTTCTCTACCTCTAACACCACAGCAGGGGTTGAGTTCCAAGAGCAGTCTCCACCCTACCTGAAGATCATGCTTTTCAATTTCCAACTACCATGATGGCAGAGGGCTGACAAAGTGCTAAGGTCTGTGCTGTGCTAGGCCTCACTACTTTACAAATGTAGTGCTAAAAAAGGGAAGTTGCTGCTTTGTTTTCTGCATAAATTTTCAATGTGTCTAAATTTCTTGTGCTATGCATCAAGGAGGCCACTGCTGCAGAGTCCCTCAGGCCAAAGTAACATTAATGATGTAATCTGGAGACATGCAGAATGGGTACAAGTTGCTTTTTTTCTCCCCCCCCCCCCCCCATCTTCATTGCCTTTACTGCCTCAATGTACAGGACTAGTGATTTACAACTTCTCAAAAGGACACAAGTCCTTAGATGTCACATATTAAATACCTGAGGTTCTACAAATTCCAGACAGAGAGAAAGTAAATTTTATCAAACACTTTCAAAGCTGACCAGAAGCTCTGTGGGATACTGCAGGACATACTGTAAGCCATGCTGGGTAGATGCATCGCTGGCTCTTACGCCTGTCACCAAGCATTTGTGGGACATCATTTGAGAGGAATTCGTTGGGATCCTGAGCACAAAGACTTTGAGAAATCTACAGGTACAGCTCATGAGAAATGTCAGTCACCATGTACAGTCTAAACTGTAAACAATCGCAGTGGGCTGTCAACTAAGAGTACATCTGGGTCTTTGGTCTCAGACCAGCCTCTGAGAGGCAGAGAAGACCACCACAAGCAACAGACAGAACGATGCAGCTGCTTCAGCACTGTTTGCAGTGCTGTTTTCACGCAAGCCCCAGTGCAGAAGGCAGTGCATTGAAGGTAGACAATGCCAGTCTAGAGCAATGACAAGATGTATGAGGAACTGAAGATCTTTAAGCACAGTGCAAGACTTGGGCATCCAGAGAGTATTAGGAGATCTTTTTACTGAAGACAAAAAGGCCAGAACAGCAATCAGTCAAAAAGGACAAACAGTGGACAGCAAGTGCAACCCAATGCCTGGTCCCGTGAGTTGCAAAAGCACTGCTCTTATCAAGAGGGAGAGAGGGCACAGGTTCCACTACTTCCTCTCCCAAATAAGCTATAAAAAAAAAAAAAAAAGTTAAGTATTTATCTTCCCTAAATCTCTAACTACCTCCCCATGCATTCCTCTCAACTTGGGGCCAGCCAAGTAAAGGAGATTATCACTGAGACAAGAAGCATGAAGAGCTGTGTCAAATCCCTCCCACACTACATGCCAGATCTCCAGAAAAATATTTTCCCACAGCAGAGCTACCAAGGAGGCAGACGGACAGCAGGGAGAGGCTGCAAAGGGTTATGGACACAGACTAGTCTCCATCTTAATGAAACCATGGGATGCTGTTGACAGCAGGACAGTGGGAAACCCTTGCTCCATGATGGTCTATAAAACCTTGTAGCTGGAGTTGGACTGCAGCTGGCCGAGGTCACTCAGGTGCCAGTGGTCCAGTGTTGGGATGATCTTGGCCCCTATCTGCCCACGTACCATGCCATCCGCGAGGGGGAAGACATTCAGAGAGTTAGGACGTTCCTTCCTGCTAAACAGAGAAACAGAGAGAGGGGAAATAAACCTGTTAGCCATTTAGAAAGGTTCTTAGAGAAAACAGCAAGCTAGCTTATGTGAAATATTAGTCATTAGAAATTGCACTCCTCCCCCTCACAGAGCAGCTGTATGAACTCCCAATTTCCACACTTCCATGGTGTACTCAGAGCCATTGTGTCTACTGCTAGAGCCATTCCTCTTCCTGGGGACACTAAGAGGAAGGGGGTCATGTGACCACAACAGGCATGACTGCCTTCTCCATCAGTACAAAACATTTGGGGGAAATGCAGAAGTGCAGGGAACCATCAGCTAATTTAAGTTGGAGTATCTTCTGAGAAACAAAGGCAGAACAAGCCACAGCAAACAAAATAAAGCTCCCACAGATCCTAGAAATGTCATCACTGCACGAGGAAAGCAGCTTTTACCTAAGAGCCATCTACATGGCACTTCTTTACATATCCACCCCAAATCTGTTTAGCAGAAATCAGAGGGTTTTGGATCACTTCCAATATTAGGTAAGAAAATATTTGTACTCTCTGATCCCCTCTCCATAGCCATACTACAATGCACTCAAAAATCAGAAGTTAAACAAAGGTATAAATGAATGCATCATTCATATTGCCAGATGTCTGGAATTACATTTTCTTTATCCTCTTCTTTCTGGCAACTGCAGGTAACTAACTAGCTGCAGATTTGATTCTGAATATAAAAGCTGGCACAGCCTTTGAGACCAAGTTCCAGTGGGAGAAAATCTAGAGCAAGCAGTGGAGGTGGAGAAGGCTGCAGCAGCATGCTAAAACCAGCAACTGGTTTCATGCCAGAGAAGCAGGCCTGCAGGAATAGAGTACATGTCCACTTAGGGGATATCCCCAGCAGCCTCCACTAGTTGGACTCCAGTGCCCCTGCAGAGATGAACTAAGCTGATCAATGCTCTATGTGACATGCACCCACAAAGGGTGGTACTTCACTCACTTCTAAATGGGGCTTCTGCTTATTGGTGCAATGTGATGAAATCTGCCCTTCTGTTCACCAGTATTAACAGCAGTAGAGCTTCATGTGCCTTTCTTTAATGATCAACAGCACTGGTCTGATGATCATGCCAGGCAACCATCACAACCGCCTCACTTGTGACCACAGGCAAAACAACTGCACCAGGACCCAAGGCTCCCCAGGATGTATGCAAACACACTAACACAGGAGAAGGTACATGAACCAGCTTATTTATGGAGATGAAATGTCTAGCAGAGGAGACAATGCTCGTGGAGGAAACCAAAATGCCCTGCCTTCCCATTCCCAGCACTGACTGGCCAACACAGCGTGCCACACCACTGCATCAGTGTCACTTGTGCTGGAGAACAATCGCTTACTGTGGCTTATCTTGGATAGGCAAAAGAGGTAGAAAGGTGTTTCCAGTGTGACCCTGCAAGGAGATTTAGGATGCACTTTTCATGGGAATTTGCATTAAAATCCTCTCCTGAAGATCCTAAAGACTGATACAGGAGTTTCATAGACAAACCCTCCTACAAAGGCAGCAACTGACTGGATTTTATATGAACACAGATCACCGACAATAGGTCATGTTGTCAAAGCACATTTACCTCTGTTTGTCTTCCTGCATTTACCTCTCTTTATCTTACTGCCATCATTCCAAGACCCTGAAAGTTTCTAATAGTCATGCTTTAAGTTTCTAAATAAGAAACTAGAGATTTTTTTCCCCTAATATGAAATCTTTAACCCTGGAACTGTACTTACTGAGGAGCCACAAAAAGGACAGTCAGTTATGTGCAAGAGATTATGTAGAGATTCAAAACTAGTAATCAGAACTTTATGCCACAAAGACAGAATATTCCTAGTTTTACAGTTAAAGAAATAAATCAAGGGTCCTAAAGAGTCTACTTAAAAAGAGTCACTCTTTTCAGGAAGGGAAAAAAAAATAGGCCATTTTTGAATTGCTTTAGCCACTAATTTCATACCTTTCCTCTTCTTTGGGTTAGAATCATAGAATGGGTTGGGTTGGAAAGGACCTTTAAAGGTCATTTAGCTCCAGGCCCCTTGCTGTGGACAGAGACATCTGCAACTGGAGCAGATTGCTCAGAGCCCTGTCCAACCTGGCCTTGAACATTCCCTGGGAGGGGGCATCCACAGCTTCTCTGGTCTTAAGGGAATCCTGCTTCACAGGTGTATGTAGCTGAAGAAAATCTCCTGTAACTGCGAAACATTCCTTGCAACGCAGGTGGTGTGGTCGGAATATCTAACAACATGCTATAATATCAACGCTTTTGTGACTATGTTGGGATGGCCTGATGTAACCCATTGGCAGCAATGAGAAATGAGACATCCAAAAGTATGCTAATAAATGGTATCTCCTCTTTAGGTAATCTCTGTGACATCTCTTTTGGGAACTCATAGCTATGGGTTCATATAGAAACACATGCACATGTGTTTGTATATATACATACAACATGTATATATATACACAAACACAGACAGCATGACAGAGCATGAGACACAGCTCTCCACTAAATGTACAGGGAATGTATGAACTTCAAAGTCCCTGCTAACAGAGGTACAGAGGTACAAAGTCTCCATATAAACAGAAGCTGTAGGAGCTTCAGGAAGGATTTTAATGTAGATTGTTAGGAAATTTCCTTGCTGAGTTTCTTTGGAAAAACCTTCCAGCATCTTCTGGACCTCCCAGGGAAGGGGAAAGGGCAAACACCACAGAAGACCTATCTTCAGTTTTGCAATCCTGGGGTTTATTACCAATCTTCAAATACATTTCAAGTATCCTCAGGGTGCTGGAGTAACCCTTCAAACACCCAATTCTTTCCAGTACAGGGTGACTCTTTAACACTTGGTTAGTTCCACGTCGTGTTACAAGGTAAACAGCAAACTTCTCGAGAAGGGTTTGTAGTAGCTGAAACCTGGGATCCTAAAGCTTATAAAATAGAACAAAACTATAATTTGTTTGCCAGCATTTAAAAAGAGGAACCACTCTCTTTGCAGGCTCCTAGTGCAAAATTCACTGCCCAGCTTGAAGTCAGAAGTGCCTTTGGAGAGCTACTAACAGTGACATGCTTTTCCTGCCCCACTCAGAAAATATGCATGTCTTGTACTCTAGAGTAAAACAGGGAAGGAGATAATGACTTTTTAAAACATTCTGGGATGTGAAGTGTAAATGTAAAACCACAGAGGACTGGTCCTATTTTGGGACCAAACTTCTGTGTCTTCTGCGTTTGAGTACACAAGCTTTTATCTGATCTGTTATCCCAGCAGCCCAGTGGCTCCCTCTGCCTCACCCAACGGAGGAAGTGTTACACAGGTGCCAGGAGGCAAACATGCCAGTACAGTCCATTCCCAGCATCACACCACTGCCACTCAACAGCAATCTCCAAAACTAGGATTAACAAAGTTAAGATGCAGCAATAGGATTTACCTTTTCCTCCATGACTGGCGATGACTGCGGTGACAAACATAACAGCCAAAACAGAGCAGCAATCGCACAAAAAGCAAGACAAAAAAACAACCATTAGAGAGCAAGGTCATGCAAGCATGCAGCCCTACAAGAGACAATGGGGACACATGCACTGTAATCCACACCAGGCAGAAATGTGCACCACACCCACTGCCCCTCTTGGATGGTGGTAGACACACAGCCTTCCCCCCCCCCAACAATTCTTGCACAAACTTCTCCCAAGTGAGGGGCAAACACACTCGGTGTACTTAAGATCTTACACAAATAAGGGTCCCTATTCAGTTTAATGCACCCGAGCACATCCACGGATGAAAATAAACAAATGCACTCAACTTTGTATAACAGGCCAAGAGAAATTATGCCCTGTGTCCCTCTCGGCACACATCAGTGCACCGAGACACACAAACACTGGCATTCACTTCAACACAACTGTGCAGGGACACAAAATCACACATCTGGCCCAAGGGCTTGTGCACAAAGATATACAAACAGAGCTACACACATACACACGCACACCAACAGTGCAAAGCTTGAAATGAAGGAAAAAGTCTCATATTCCATTGGTTGTGAGAAAAGCCTCATCAGGGGCTTTCACAGATACGTGTTTCTCTTTTTTTCTCTCTCCAAGGAGACTATCAATATGCCACACTTGAAAGGGTAAAACACTAATTTCTCTAATATGAAGAGGGAATTCTTGATGAAAATTTTGCCATTCATCCCAGAGAATGGCAGTCTTCCAGGTATAACCAGTAATACTTCTCACTATGCCTCTTTCATGCATGAAATTATAACATAAAACTCACAATTAATATTATCTTATTAGAAAGTTAGGGAAGGAAAAGCTCATTCAAATCAGTATCTACCATGCAATCCACCCCAAATCTGGCAGGTGCATATATGAACCACCCTTTAAAAGAGAGAGACCCTAAGCATGCTTTTGCCTATGGTGCTTTTATAATTTATTGTGTAAGTACTTCCACAAATAGGTTCTTATTTACAGAAGGATAAGTGGGAAGGGAAATAAGCATAACACACTTATCCCATTTCAGAAGAGAAGGAGGAAAAATACTCTGGTAAGGGAGATTTTATGACCAGAAGAACACCTACAAACTACTGTTTCTTTTTACATCATGTTTTCTCTTGCTTTCTGCACCCTCACACTTGTCTCTTTTGCCTAGGAAGGCTGCCACCTTTTTCTTTTTTTTTTTCCCCACAATAGGTTTTCTTTTTTATTCCCTTTTTCTTTCTTACACAGTCAAAACTGTGGCAACTGGAATTCTGCCTTTTCCAGAGTAATCCAACCAGCACCAGGGAGCCAAAGCAGACAGAGGGTATTTGCGTATGCTGTGCCATGACCTGAAATTTCCTTTCTATTACATTACCCCAAACAAACTGACTTATCTCTACTCATGCTGCTGTTTGCATATAGTCTGACATGTCATTCCCACTCCTTTACTTAGCCTACTGTTTCTCAAAGATTTGGTTTTTTGAGTGCAGTTATATTAACCAGCTAAAGTTCACAGATTTTAACCAAGATCAGCCTGACCTGTTTTGTAAAAGACAAGCACCTCGTGGGCACTCCTTGCCAGCTATTCCTCTGCAGCTGGTATTGCATCTGTCTATTTTTAACCCCAACAGCTTCTGGTCAGTATGTGTGCAAAACCTTTTAACATTCCTCAAGGCTGGAAGAAATTAAGAAGTTTAAAAAAGACAGTCAAGGAAAACAAAAAGATTTAATCTCCTGCAGCACATAACTTTCCCTGTAAAGCAGCTTTATTTTAAAACTTCCTAGGTTATTATTACTATAGTGACATATGCTAATGAGATGCCTAACACAAACAGTAATCTGTGATGCATAAAAACTGCCACAGAAAACATATTTTTTATGGCTGAACGACTTAACAGATTATGCTTAATCTGAGTATACTATGTGTTACGTGATCTATCACTTCTTTAACCAGTAGTTACTGAATATCACTTCTACTTCTCATCCTGTGGGCAATGTCACCAGTATACAGCATCATCAGAAAACATTTAGTTCCTTCGCATACCAGTTAAAACTAGATGCATCTGTACTTAAATCAACGTAACTGCAACTTTTGTGCATTAAATATGTTCTAAACCTTCAAAAGACTGGTTCTTATACATACTGAACTTCTTTCCTACCACTGCCTTCTTTAAGAAAAATCTGGTTCTTACTGGTTTGGCACTCTTCATATGTGGGGGGGGGGGGGGCGGGAGGGGGGAGATGAACATCAATTTCCAGGGCATAGGTAGGTCTATTGAGTGCAGAAAACTTTACTTGAAGGAAAAAAAAAATCCTATAATGGCTAATGCATTTAATTGCTGGGGTTTTGCTGGCTATCACACATACAAAAAGGGAGAGACTCACACACACAAATACACCTCTATCCACTTTAGAGATAAACCTTTTACATACTACCCGAAATTACAAACATATTTTTCCAGAGGCTGCCCATCAACAGCAGCATGACAAAGCCCAGTATTTGTAACAACACGTTACATTTTCTAAGGCTTGTCATCAAGCCTTAGAAAATGTAGCCACAACTCACCCACAACACATTTCAAAAAAGCTTCAACTATAATCCATGCCCACAGGGAAAGATTCTGCTTCTGGATTCTCTCTCTCAAATATGCACATTCGGTTTGAAAGTTCCCAGATGGCACACATTACATGGAGAGGTTATGGTCCTACCTTCTCCCAGGTAGACTACCCTCAGTTTGATTATTTCCCCCAACTTGCTGCATCTTGGACCGCTCAATATGTTCCACATAGGTCTGGATCATCTGTGAGAAGAGAAAAATCCATGAGCCAAACAGAAGACTCATTTTCTACTTTTGTTTGATCTTCTCCAGTACCCATTTCAATTCCCTTTCTTTTTTTGCACATCTCCTTGTCTTTGTTCTTGTCTTCTAAGATGATGATGTAAGTGAACCAACTAATCTGACAGAAAATCTGACAGCAATTTGTGTCAGAAATTACTTAAAATTAATCTCATAATAGAAGAGCCATGAGAGAGCACACCCAAAAATAATGAGCCTCCTCTCCTGGAGGCTGGTTGGCAGTCAGAGATGAATGAGGTAAGTGGGACACTGTTCACAGAATCACAGAACAGTAGAGGCTGGAAGGAACTTTGTGGAGTCTATCAGATTCAACAGCCCTGCTTAAACAGGGCCACCTAGAGTAGGTTGCCCAGGACCATGTCCAGATGGCTTCTGAATAACCCCAAAGATGAAGACTCCACCATGTCTCTGGGCAGCCTGTGTCAGTACTCATCATCCTACGGTACTGAATTTTTTACTCATGTTCAGAGGGAGGCTTCTGTGTTCCACTTGATGCCAGATGCCTCCATTCATATCACTGGGCACCACTGAGAAGAGCCTGGGTTTCTCCTCTTCACACTCGTCATTCAGATATTTTTGATGGTCCCACAATTCAGAAGCTCCAGTCATCACTAATATTGTAAAGCTGAATTCTTTGACATAACTTTACATACAGGCTAAGAGTTTATTTATTTAGAAATAATGAGATGACATCCTACCTCTGTGTGACGCTGATGTAGAGCATTATACTCTTTCTTCATTTCTGATTCACGTTCCTCCAGTCGTGAAACTACCAAGGGAAGATTTGAATCATCACCTAGCATACATCATGCTCTCAAAAGAAACCAGAAGTCTATTTTGTTAGAAATTTATTTATACCTACTTAACAAAACAAGCAGAAATGGAAAAATGCACACTGTGGGATATGGTCTTCATTACAAACTCAATTCGTGGCTACTTGCACATTCCCAAAATGAGCAGAACAAATAGTGCATTAAGACCACAGAAGCATAATTCTTCAGCAGCACCCTGTGCCACATAAGTGTTCCACTTTGACAACAATTTAAATTATCCTCTGGGCACCTCTGGCTATTGCAGGAGCAGGAGGACTGGACAAAACACTAATGAATTCTGAGGGCAACCTCAGCCAACAAAACACGGCTGCTCATGTTAAGGAAGTATTTGCAAAAATAAATACATAAACAAACAAATCTGATACTTTCTATTGGGGGGGGAAGGAGAAGTAGGTTCTATTCAGGGACAAGGAAAAACTTGAAATCGGGTTCTGAAGCTTCACCAATGGCCAAGATCTCACATCTGGAAGAGTGAGCATGCCCCTCCCCGCCCCCCGCCCCCTGCCAAGAGAAGCAATGAAGCCTCTACTAAATTAGTGTGGATACCTCCCATCCATTTCAGGCTTTGTGTAAATTACATTAAAACAAAATGTAGAGAAAAATATTTTCAGAGTAGCAGCACATGTATGTGGAAGGCAAAGTGTATAATCATGTCTGGTATACAAATTTGCTTACTTTGATCTGCATAGTTTTTGGTCTTCAGCTCCAGCTGTCGAGTCTGAAATTCAAGGTGTTCCACTTGGATTTGTAGTTCTTTCTTCTCCTGCTCCAGTGCATCTTCAAACTCTATAAACTTCTGAATAGGGATGAAGCAGAGGAGGCACAGATAAGGATTAAGTGTACAATGGGTTTGATCTTTATGACTTTCCTCTCACAAAAGCAGAAAAACATTAAAAATTCTTATTTCCTATTTTGTAAGTACTGTAATTAGTACAATAGCATTTAATCAAGCTGAAGAGACTACTTAATATGATGAATTATTAGCTATCTTTAACGTACAATTAATATATAAAGTATGGTGCAACATGAGTTATGTCAAACAGCACAACTCTTATCATCTTCAGCAACACTGTTCTTCCTCACACCAAGCTGAATTTTAATTCCTATTAATTTGATGTCACAGAAGACAAATTCCACATTTGCAGTCATACAAGTGTCTATGTCAGAAACCTTCAGACAAATTCTCCTATTTATGCTGTTCTGGAAAACTTGACCTATAATTCACAGTTCTGCAGAAATTTGCAAGTTTTTTGGAAAACTCAGCCACAATTCTGGGCAGCTGAGAGCAACCTCTGCAGCCAGAGATGGTGACCTGCCCCAGCAGCAAACTCCAGAAGGGCTCTGTGGTAGGGAGGAGCTAAGGGAAGGAGGAGGGAAAGAGGCAGCAGAGAAGATTCTCACAGCAGAATTTAACAAATTTATAACCAGGAAGAAAAAAAATGGCTAGTTGCTCTTGGCAAAGAAGGGAGTAAAAGGATCGTGGCTGCTAAGCTAACTCTCACCGGCAACAGTAAAGGGCCAGTTGTGCAGACAGCAGTGTGGACTCCTGAACAGAACTCAGGACTGAAGGAAAGACTCCTACAGATATGCTCAAGCCACGATGAAAACACAACAGAACAATAGTTAATTTCAGGTTATTATTTCTGTAAAATGTCACTTTTGACCTGGGAGCTTTAGTCATGCACTGGATATGAGCATGTACAGCAAAGTAAAGTCAAATGTGTGAAACATACAATTTAGCTCCACTGTAGTGAATGGATATTACATATTCTCTTGATAAAAGCTGCAGTCACAGTTGCTTTCATGAAATATTTAAACTAAACATGGTCCCTGGAAACTGAATAGCACCTTCATATCCGAGTATAGTTAAACAAGCCTGGTTCTTGTGTTATACACAGACATGAGAGTTTTTCTGCACAAAACACTAATGCATACTCACATGCAATAATGACTCATAATCCATACTTCTGGACACAGAAACTGAGCAGGTTCTAGTAACACCTCTTACACAAACTTGTGGAAAAATTCCTAAGGCTTAGAAATCATTTGCTCTGTTAATAACATACATCCTACAAACCACGCAAACCAAGTCTAAAGCATGGCACCGCCATGCCTACAATGGTATAGGATACTAAAGCTATCTCACTAGCTTCAGAGTAAGTCTTATCCTGGCCTGACAAACCCAACTATCTGAGTCTTGTTACATCACTCCTCAACAGCTACATCCAAGGAAGCTAAAACAACGAAGTTATCTGCACCGACCAATCCAGTAACTAAAACACAAACCCATCAGCTGAGCGGCAGCAGCATGACTAGGGCTGGGAGCAGCCCTGAATTCAGAGTTGCAGAGGAAGAGAGAGAGCATGAAATAAAGCCAAGATGGCTTTAATCTACCTTTAAGATGTTTATAGAACATGAGGAGCCCACAGAAGGTAATGAGGCTATGAGGAGCTCACAAGGGTGCTCAGCTTCTGGCCTTGCCTCTCTTTCTCTCCACCTGTTTTGCAGAATGCTCCTTAGGTTGAGCTCCAGCACATTCACCACCAGCACATGCACATCAGCCAGCTGAAGTCTCATCTTTGTAGAAGTATACGCTTAATGGGGAAGAAAAACCTTCTCTCACCCTCCTCCGTACCCTGTAGGGGGAAAAGCTCTGCTCTCTGCAAATAATGCCCATCAAGAGGGCATGGCAATTTTAGTTCAACAAGTAAAGCCTCACTCTAAAATAGAGACAGATTGTGGTGACAACATTTTGGGTAAGACTCCCAGGAAAATGAATGCATTTAAATGCACAGTAGGATTATTTTGTTAAATTCTGCACATGAAACAATATGCACAGTATTTGACTGCATTCTCGGGATAAGCCCTGTGCACATTTCCTATTACTCTTACTGGAATAATTAGCAGTGACACTGGAGCCGTCACTGTGTTTGTGAACTGGACCTCTTCTCTGTAGGTGACTGAAAAGCTACACCATTTTTTATTCTGGCATACTTTTAAAACTGTTCAGTAAATTCATCTGAACAATGAGTCAGTTTTCATTCCTACGTACTTGTATTTATAGAAACAATCAAACACATTTTAACTACGTCTACATTTTCCTGCACTCAGTGTTCCGCAGTACCTTTAATCTTTAACTGGGCTTTTAACTTTCTTTTCCTTCCTGCCCAAATTTATAGCAATAAAGAGGGGCTTTCCCTACTTAAGAGTTGTTTTCCAGCAGCACTTTCTAGAAATACCAGAAATGCCAATACCTTTTATCACCAATAAAGGAGTGATCTCAGAGGCTAAGCATTTACTTGTTATTTAAATTTTAAGACTGTACAAGGTTTCTGGGTTTTCAGTAAGCATTTTTCTTTGAGATGTCACTGAAACCCTTAGTCACTCATAAATATACAGCAATCTGGTTTATGGATTTTGACAAATGTATAAAGCAATCTGCTTTGCAAATTTTCGGATTTATTCTTGAAACATTTTCCAGAGTAAGAATGTAATTTCAGAATGCATAAAAATTAAAAAAAAAAAAAAAAAATCCTAACCAACACAACTCAAGAAGCAGCAGTTTAATTTGCTCCATTTGGAGAACTGATCAAAGCTATGCCAACAAAAGAGCTATTTTCCTGGTATAATCTCCATCTCTCCTCCCAGGGTTTTGCTGGAACCGCTCTGTGCTGAAGCTCTATTGACAAACCCTTTTGATTACAGCCAAGGGCTAAATCCCCATCACATTGCACCGGCTCAGCTTTCACCACCCTCTTGGCTCAAGATGCTCTCCTGCTCCTAGTTCTCCATCCAAAAGCACACCACCCAGGCCAGGCAGGAATGAGGTTTTTAGCAGCAATAAAAATGAATGGACTTTTAAGGAAAATATTAATAGATTTCTCTGCAAATTAGGAAGCAAAAGAAGGTACAAGCCCAATTTTCTTCTCACTATGTAGGTCATCTTTAATAGGATTCCTGGATTTGCTACTGCTGTTGTGGTTTAATTCAGATGAAACTGATTGAAAGATTAAGCCTTCTACAAATACGGCTCAGTCTATCCTGCAACCTAAAAGTAATCAAAGAAACAGAAAACTAGAAATCAATTAGCCATTTGGAAAAGAAAGAGATGCAGAGGCAACAATATTAAAAATTAACATTACCCTAAGTATCTCAGGGAAGAACAACATTCCAGACGAATGTTCTGCAGTATATCCTGCTGTCTGCTGAAGAGATTGAACAACGACCTTTGTGCAAAGGGACCCAAGGGCTCTTTACTCTCCCTGTTTCTAAAGCACCTTTTAGCTACTCCTGCATCAGATGCCATCTCACCTGAGGTTCTCCCTATGCATCAGAAAGTCTGAAAGACCAAGATCACGAAAACTCCCAGATGCAGAGAGGAGAGAACGCGCCACAGCAGCAGGATCCTTATCCTGAGGTCTCAGCGCCAGGACCATCCCCAAGGAAAGCACGCTCCTGACTATGGAGATGGCTCAGCATACACTGTCACTGCCACTCATCCGTCATGCAGAAGTAAGCTCTCATTGGAGTATTCAGACAGGTTTTTTTTTTCCTTCACAGTAAGCTGCCAGCAGACATTTCATAGAGCATCCAGAGCTTTACTACCCACTAAAAGCAGCAGAGACTGAAATGACCTTGCTCATCAATATGAGCACATCCAGAAGCACAACAAAACAGTGACAAGAGCTTGGGGAAAACAGGCACTTCAGGTACATCTGTAATAATCTTGTGAACTCTTTGCCTTTGTATTGCTCTTGTATTATTACTCTTGTATTACTACTTTCGTGTTGTAGATACAAGACAATACTACAGTAATAATTGTAATACAATTATAAATGTGATACAATTCTTGTTGTATTATTACACTTGCATTATTTCACTCTATTTGTATTACTCTTGCCTCCAAAGACAGACAGCAGAGGCAGCACTTTGTCTACAGCATGATGCCATGCCATGATCCTCAAGCTGTGGCTCGTGGACCATGGTACATGGCTGTGGATGGCCCAGCCAAGCAGCACCACACAGGCTGCTTATCAGCTCTCTCCTGCCCACCTCAACATGCCATGTGCATCCCCTCACACACTGCAAATCCCCCTTCCATGTGGTGCTCTATGCAGTAATTCTTGCCTTCCCATGTAGCTAGGAACTCATACTGGGTCAGGAGAAACAGAGAACACAAAATTAATAAAATATTTTAATTATTTTTAATTTTTTTTTATTAACCAGACTCACAGAGGCAGTTATGCTTTAAACCAAGCATATATTATTGAGTGAATGCACCTCAGTAAATAAATATCCATAGGCATTCCACATTTTAATTTCTTTCAGGGGGGTGGGAGGCACAATCCTGTCCCTACTGAAGCTGTGGGAATGTTCTTGAAGAGAACTTAACTTGAAGAGGACCAAGAGTTCACCCCCACCTTTTAAACCTCCTAAAAATTCACAGGCAGAGGGGACACTAACTTGAAAGTCACCTTCACATCTTAACATTTTGTGTTTGTAATATTTACAAAAAGCACCAAAACAGTTAGAATAGAAAAAGAATAATCCTGATTTACTCCTGTTTCCTGTATTTTTCATCTTATTTTGTGCACAGACAATCTTATCTAAATGCTGCACAAATGTTAGATGTGCAAAGATGAAGCTCTACATCTGTGGGCACTAACTACAATCAGCAAACCTAAGGGAAAAGAATATTCACACGAATCAAATTCATACTTCTGGCCTCAGAAATAGTAAAAATTCCAGTGACTCAGTGAAAGCAGATACTGCAGATTACTCTTGCTTCATTAAAAACTTAAATATTTAACAGAAAAAGAATGGGCAAAAAAACCCAACCAAATGGCATAGCCTCTAGGCTACTATGTTGAAGTACATGGATGCACTGGAAGAAGATACAGCCCACACTCCCAGTAGTTCTCAATAGCAAGGCTGACCACAGCCTTATTACTTTTACTATTTTTTATCATGTTTTCCACTTTTTCTAGTGCCTCTATGATTGCTTTCAAAGAATAATTTCCAAATTACAGATAAACAGTTAATCACCTCAGTGATCTAAGAAAAATGGAGCATGAAACTGCTATATATAAAAATTAGTCATCTGGATTTTTTTTCCTGCTAGCCTCTATCCCCAGATTCCAAGCAGGATAACTGGTCTATAACAACCCAGGATTATAACAAACAACAATGGCTCACACACTTGTCTTTACAAGGAAAATATCTAGTATATGATCATTTTAAGGTAAAGGAATGAGCGTTCCTCTGAAAAGCAGAGGTACAATGCAGATCACTTGGCTTCCTTCTTTATTGCCTTCTGCAAAGGAAGAAAAAGACTAAAAATAGTAGCATATAATCAGAAATCATCACATCATCAGTGATAAATCAAGCAGAGAGGCCGAGATGCACATATATGCAGAGCTCTAATTACACAGCCTTAATCTGTGGTGACTGGTAGTGTGCTCAGTGGTACTGCACACCGAGGGGAGCATCGAGGGTTCAGTCCCAGCTCCTTGTGGAGATGGCAGAGCTGCGGGTGCAAAAGCAGAGCTGTGTGAAGTGAGGAATGCAGACCTGGCAGACTCTGCCTAGGAAACAGGTCCGCTGGTGAAGTGGGGAAGGGCTCCTGCTGTATGCAGCTTTCAGGGGAAGTCACCTCACTGGCAGTGAGCCCGCAGCCGAGAGAGGCAATGCTGGTGTGTAGTCCTCCTCGCAGCTCCTTGGCAGCACCTAATAAGGTTGGTAGTTTGGGGAGTTGTATTGACAGTATTTTGTCTTGGAAAACCACAACAAAGTAAGGGACAAACTCCTTGCTCTTTGAACCTGACATGCTCAAACCCAAGTCTCCAGTCACAGAATCACGGAATTGTTGAGGTTGGAAAAGACCTTCAAGATCATCGAGTCCAATCTCAACAACCTAACCATATTACCCTAACAACCCACCACTAAATCATGTCCCCAAACACCACATCCTACAATTTTTAAATGCATTCAGGGATGGTGACTCAACCACTTCCCTGGGGAGCCTGTTCCAGCACTTAACAACCCTTTCTGTAAAGAAGTTTTTCCTGATATCCAACCTAAACGTACCCTGGCGCAACTTGAGACCATTTCCTGTTGTCCTGTCGCCTGTCACCAGTGAGAACACCACCGCTCTCACTGCAACCTCCTTTCATGTATTTGTAGAGAGCAATAAGGTCTCCCCTCAGCCTCCTCCTCTTCCCCAGACTAAAAAGCCCCAGCTCCCTTAGTCACTTATCATAAGGTGTATTTTCCAAACCCTTCACCAGCTTTGTTGCCCTCCTTTGGACCTGCTCCAGCACCCCAATGTCCTTTTTGTATTGAGGTGCCCAAAACTGACCACAGTACATGAGGTGGGGCCTCACCAATGCCGAGTACAGGGGCAGGATTACATCCCTAGTCCTGCTGGTCACACAGTTTCTGATACAGGCCAGGATGCCGTTGGCCTTCTTGGCCACTTGGACACACTGCTGCCTCATATTCAACAGAGTGTTAATCAATACACCAAGATCCTTTTCTGCCAGGTAGCTTTCCAGCCCCTCTTCCCCAAGCCTGTAGAATTGCCTGGGGTTGTTGTGACCAAAATGAAGGACCCGCCACTTGGCCCTATTGAAACTCATACAATTTGCCTCGGCCCATTGATCTAGTCTGTCCAGGTCCCTCTGTAGAGCCTTACCACCCTCCAGCAGATCAACACTCCCTCCCAAATTGGTGTCATCTGTGATCTTACTGAGGGTGCATTCAATCCCCACATCAAGATTATTGATAAAGTTGTTAAACAGAAGTGGCCCCAGTACTGAGCCCTGGGGGACTCCACTTGTGACTGGCTGCCAACTGGATTTAACTCCATTGACCACAACACTTTGGGCCCAGCCATGCAGACAGTGTTTCACCCAGCAGAGTATATGCCCATCCAAGCCATGGACCAACAGCTTATCCATGAAGATGTTGTGAGGGACAGTGTCAAAGGCTTTACTAAAGTCCAGGTAGACTGCATCAACAGCCTTTCCCTCATCCACCAAGCAGGTCACCTTGGCATAGAACGACATCAGGTTTGTCAAGCTGAACCCATGCTGACCGGGCCTGGTCTCCTGGTTGACCTTTAATTGCTCTGTGATGACTCTTGAGATTATCTGTTCCATAACCTTCCCTGGCACTGAGGTGAGACTGATAGGTCTGTAGCTACCGGGATCCTCTTTTCGTCCCTTCCTGAAGATGGGCATCACATTTGCCCGCCTCCAGTCCACTGGGACATCCCCCGTTAGCCAGGACTGCTGAAAGATGATGGAGAGTGGCTTGGCAACCACATCCACCAACTCCCTCAGCACTCTAGGGTGTAATCCATCTGGCCCCATAGACTTGTGAGTATCCAGCTTATGAAGCACATCTATAACCATTTCCTTCCATGGATTATATAGGGCCTATTCTGTTCCCTATCTTCCAGCTCAAGGGGCTGTGTGCCCAGGGTACAACTATTCCTACTATTAAAGAGTGAGACAAAGAAGGCATTAAGTACCTCAGCCTTTTCCTGATCCTTGATCACTGTGTTTCCCTTTGCATCCAACAAAGGATGGAGGTTCTCCCTAGATCTCCTCTTGTTGTTAATGTGTTTGTAGAAGCATTTGTTGTTGTGGCCAAGTTTAGCTCTAGCTGAGCTTTGGCCTTTCTAATTTTCTCCCTGCACAGCTTCACTGCGTATTTGTAATCCTCATAAGTTTCCTGTTCCCTCTTCCAATGACCGTAAACTTTCCTTTTGTTCTTGAGTTCCAGCCAAAGCTCTCTATTCAGCCAGGCTGGTCTCCTTCCCCATCAGCTCGTCTTCTGTGACTTGGGGATGGTCAGCTCCTGCACCTTTAAAATTACTTCCTTAGGCTCCTATGCCCTCCAGAACTGCCTCCCAAGGGACTCTCTCAACCATTGTCCCAAACAGACCAAAGCCTGCCCTCCAGAAGTCCAAGGTGGCAGTTCTGCTGACCCCTCTCCTTGCTTCACCAAGAATTTAAAACTTTATCATTTTATGATCACATCAGTCCCATTATCAGACCTACTCCTTTTAAGTTTTACATACTAGCTAAGGTGGTGGTGTGCTCAACAGAACAAGATGGTGTTCTGCTTTGTTTTTCTGGTCTCACAAGACCTTGTTCTGCTCTCTAAACAGAAGCCACTTCACTCAACCGCAACTTCAGGAAGCAAGATTACTCTGTTAGGCAGCAGATGTCTACCACAAAGTATGTGACACTCAGAAGGGCAAATCACACTTTCTTATTGTCCCTGTACAGGCAACAGTCACGGTTGGATACCAACAATGTCAGAGCTTCAGGAACAGTGTGTTAAATCTTTTCACTTTAACAATTGGAAGAACAACCCTTAAATCAAGCCACTACTCAGAATTATGGTGGTCAGCAGTGAAATGCTCCCTTGGGAAATAACTTCCATTTCAACAGTTGGTATCAAGGGAATTCTGCTTCTCACTTTGTGAGCCAGCCTACACTAACACAGCTACTTTTTAGAAAAGCACTAGAGAGCTGTATAAAAATCAACAGTTAAAAATCTCAAAATATGAATAGTTCAGATTTGTATCCCTATAGGCATTTTATATAAAGTCCAGTCATTTATTTAGCAAAGCTGAAATTAAGGAACTGTATCTTTGTATGTGTCTCAATTGTATAATTGAAATCTACCTTACATCAACATTAACTTGATTCCATTGCAGGCAAAGGTTCCTAGTTTCTATCAAGGAGCGAGGCAGTACAGACCTATTTAGTGTTTCTCTCGTGAAAATAAAGGGTCTGCAAACATTTCAAGCTGCTCTCCCTTGCTGGTCTCAACAGATGAAACCTACCCTCACACAGAGAGAAAAATACAGCCATCAGTCCCCACACAGGGATAAAAGCATACCTGAATTTCCAAAGTGCTATATCTAACATGATAGCAATTTTAGAAAAGTTTTGGCTCCCTGAGAGCAGAGTTTTGCTAACACATAAAATGGGACTCAGAGCATCTCATCTAATAATCACTCATCCTGCTCTTCAGTGCCCCGAGGTGACAAACCCATGGGTTTGAGGGTGCTCCAAGCAATAACTGTTTTTTCCTGGAAAGCCCTTGCCTTCAGAAGACTCCTTTCCAGGTGACCCAGTTCAATCCCAGCCACAGCATCTGAAGAGCAAAACTCAGATGCCCCTGCAGCCTAGATGCTCCCCAGTGGTGTCGACATGCAGTGAAACCACAATACATCTGTAATCCATGTAAAAGAGACCCCGAACAGCAACTGTGCCACAAGAAAATATGCAATCAGTAAGTGAAAATTCTAATAATAGCTCCTATCTTCTCCATCTCAAAAGGATCTTAGTTACCACAAACAAGAAGATGCTATCTCATGTATTAGTTTTGTAAGACAGAGTTCAGAAGACCAAACTGTAACACTACCATAGGTGCCCTGACAACAGCAGTCAGTCCACAAACTGATTTCAGCTGCAACTGTGAAATGAAGCAATTAACAATTTAAAACCTTTATCAGACACTTTTTAAAACTCATAATTAATTTACCATCGCAAATTTAATGCTTTTTTCAAAATCTTAACCTGCACTTATCACAAAACTCAGCAAATCACAACTGTGTTCTCCACTGTCTCTTATTTTACTCTGCAGAAATTATGCAATCACAGTTGTGAGAGCTGTGATATAAAACTCTCACATTTTCATTGCAGAGCTTGGCCTGAAGTTTAGGGTCACAGGCAGCCTCTTAGACCAATAACAGACGCTCTCTGTTAACCCCCCTCCCTCCCCAAAGGGGAAGAGAAAGGGAATAAGGGAGAGAGACTTAGTGACTAGAAAAGGAAACTAGAAAGGCTTTAGCAAGTGCTTCACTGCCACCACTGATGCTGGGGAGCAGGCAGCAGGAGACTCAGACGGGGCTTAGCAACAGATGGGAAATGTATTCAGGAGCTGGGTTCTGGTACCAGATTCAGGAACACACAGAACAGGATCAAAGGCAGAACAGACAGAGTCCTCCTCAGATGCTGGCCATTGAAGAAGCGAGGAAGAAGCCAGAAGAGACAAGCCAAGCTGGACCCTCCAGATCCCTCAGCTTTAAACCAATTATGATGTTGATGGACTGGAATACCTCGTTGGTCAGTTTGGGATCACCTGCCCTGTCCACTCTTCCCTGCAGGTGCAGCCTTTCACTTCCCTGCACCCCCAGGGTGGTACACAAGATCCAGCAGTGGCCTTGGTCTGCACACCAGCCCTTGGTAGTAACTCTAACCATGGGGTGTTACCACTGCCAGCAGCAGACCCTGCCTGTGAAAACAGGCTGCTGACTTCAGACAGTGCAGTGAGAAGAACTGAGCTGGAAAGTAAAATCACTGACCAGAGTTACTTCTGTTCTCACTCAAACCAGGACAAAGACACATTCTGAAACCACCAAAAACACTTTTAGAGATCTTTCCCACACCCTCTAATTTTGCAAACTTCATTTTAAAAGTCTCCAGGACTACCTGCAACAGATAGATGTCTGCCTCTAGTTTCTTCAAAGCCCTGCTCATTATTGCTCAGTCCCATTTGTTCCAGTTGCACTGGGGTACTACACAACTCTCCATTGGCCAGTATATTCCTCTCCCAGGAGTCCCTGCTGGACTTTTTTCCTCCAGGGAATGCATTTCTTTCAACATCTATCACAGCTCATGTACAAACTTAGGCTGCACTGGATGTGGAAAAAAATCCTGCTTGGTTTAGTGCTGCCTTAACTCACGTGTCAAACCCAAACAATACTAGGAAACTTTTATGTTTCTGTGCAATCACTGAAAAAAAACCAAACAAAACAAAAAACCACACACAAAAAAACCCACCACCCGTAGATCATCAGGTCTAAGAACATGATCCACATGCCCTACACCAAGCAAGTGATGTCCTGTTGGCATCTACCTTTGAGATTAGTGAGTTTGCCAATTCCTAATCCATATGTTTAAGAATTAAAAACCATGGACTTCTAAACCAAGTATCTTTAAAGAGTTTGTGGAAGTTAAATTAATGCAATTCTATCGAAACTTGTAATCTCGGGAGAAAGCTCTAGGTTTGCTGAGGGTTATTTTCTATAAAGTCATGTACGTGGACTTTAATTAAATTCTTCTACTTATAGGACTGATATTTCCCCAAGAGCTTTTAGCTTTATGCATTCTTATTAGAAGTTATACAAATTCCCAAAGTTCTGCTTACAACTGTTCTTTTCCTAGAAACATAAAACTCATTGCTTTTACCACTCACCACTGAAGGACTCTCCTCTTCCGCTTCTCTTTTCCCTTCTGTATCTTTCCTTTAATATTTTCTTAACAGTTTAACCTTTCATTTACACTTATTAACTTTTATTTCCTACTTCTCTCAGTCTGATTTACATTTGCTGGTTTCATTTCACCACCGAATAAAGAAAGTCTTCTGGTTAATGTTATCATCCATCTCAGCTGGCTATGAAATTACATTTTCTTTGTGCAATTAACTTCTCTTTAGGAAGTTCCAATTCTAAGTTTTTCTTACAGTTTCCAAGGTCTTAGAATATAAGATTTTCTGGGGGGAAAAAAAAAAAAAATAAAAATAAAAATAAAAAAAGCTTATTTTTCCTCTGTGTCTGTGGATGATTTGCACTTTTGAACCACTAGTCTTAGATCTTGAAGCAGAATGTAGTGTCAGACATACTGTGCCCATCATAATTATAGTACATGCAGTGATATGTTTCACAAATAATCTTATGGGAACAAAGTGTTATTTTCCAATGCCCTTATTCTAAGTTCCTTTGGCTGGTTGTCTAAGTAAGACAGACTGCATAAGCAATTTCTGCAGCAGTACTACTACAGCTTCTCCTTTATACAAAGTACATGTGTAATTCAGAGAGCACGACCTGCCCACATGCCACAAATTCAGAAGGTGAAGGCTAGAAATCATCTAAAGAAAACATCTGGGTGCTCACATACAGCTGCATTTACTGAACTGTCACATCATACAACTGGAGATCAAAGGAGGCTGTTAGGAATTTCTGAGTGAAAGATTCTGAAACTGGCAAACAGCAGCATAAATGTAGTTTTAGAACAGATAGTACTCTTTACAGTAAAGACAGTAGTTGAAATCTGGATGAAGGGACTTTTGGGGACTAGAGGTTTAAGAATAGCTTAAGTGCAAGCATTGATTTTAAAATTTTAACACTCAACATTACCGAAATTTTTTCTGACACTTTTGGAAATACTGCATTATGTCTGAAAAAAAATGCAGCCTGAGTTTAAGTGATTTGTCTCCATAGAATGCATTCTTCAGTAAATATCTTCTCTTGAAAAAAAAAAAAACAAACAAAAAAATCTAGTTCTAATTGCAGTAGATCCACTTGACTCCCCACTTTTAAAATTTCAGAGCACAGACAATGAGAAAGCTATCAGTTTCTATTTTTTAGTCCTTGCAACAGAACTAGTTTAGGATGCTGGTTTTTTTATAAAGAGAGTTATAAGACTCTG
Organism: Megaceryle torquata; assembly: GCA_024611175.1. NCBI lineage: Eukaryota > Metazoa > Chordata > Aves > Coraciiformes > Cerylidae > Megaceryle > Megaceryle torquata. The sequence goes on from JANIJG010017968.1 coordinate 69,237, forward strand.
TATTTCCAGTCTTCTATACATTCTTCAAAGCCAAGTTACTTAGTTTATACAGATGCACATTGAAAAAGTGTATCCAGTTGAGTTTTCCACCCCTTAAGTGCATCAGCTAAAACATGAAATTACATGGACACCCAGGCTGACTGGAGCTGCAGATGTCAGAGCGTTTAGACCCAATGTGTGACTTCGGGCACATGCCCTACAGTGGGGTATATGGGAGGAAGTGAATAAACCCTTCTAATCATCACTGTGGAAAATCCTACAAGCAAGGCCTGAAGGTGCTTAGTCTTCATGTACTTTCCTAAAATAAGATAAAGCTGAATGAATGCTAGATTAGACTGTTTACACAAGGCAGTTAACCACAGAGTCATATGGGGACACTCAAAACTGTGCCTGTGCACTCATATTACAAAGCTTCTAGTTATTGCACACAAATCTGTTTACCTGCAGAGTCTTCACTAGTACACTGTTTCAGTATATGCAATTTTAATTTTGGGTATGTGCATTTTCTAAAGCATCTGTTAAGGAGAGTGTTCAGGACAATCAGCTTTCAAAGCACAGTCAACTTGCTGCCTGTCCACCTTCCATAAAGAAGGAAGTACCCAGAGATAAAAGGACAGTTCTAACGCCACCAAACCACAAACACACAACACAAAAACCACCCCAACCAAACATTTTTAATATATGGAAGGGAATTAAGAAAATTCACTCTTTAGGTCACCAGCTGTGTTTTGGGGATAAAACCTAAAGCTTTGCCTCCCTTTGCAATTTCAGTATTAATGCATCAAAACTGCCAAACAAATGGTCTTGATACTCTCTTTAGATCTTAAGTGTACATCTATTTATAAAAAAATAAATTATAATATGCACAAAACTTAATGTGGGTCATTACACAGGAGTATAATTAAATCTGACTGGGCTCCTACAAGCTTCATAGAAGCTATGATAAAAACTTCTTGACTTGGATTAAAAATAAATTGCTGAGTAAATTAGATTTCCTGGTGTTTTATCTAATTAATCCACCTCTTAACTCAAATTGGTTGGCTTTTTAATTACCAGCTAATCTCATCCATATGATGCGGCCTTTTTCTGCTCATACCTTTTCTTTTAGGTATACTGTGGGTTCGATGGGGGATGGGGGTGTGTGGAGTTGTCATTTAGGTTTTGGGGTTTGTTGTTGTTTTTGGTTGTGGGTTTTGTTTGGTTTTTTGTTGCTGGTTTTGTTGGTTTATTATTATTGTTGTTGTTTTAGGGGTTTTGTTTGTTTTTAAAAGGGGGTCTGGTTTGTTGACTTGCATAGGCATAGTTTTGGAAACCAGGACATGGTTGGTGCAGATTAAGAAGAATCTAATTTGTTACATTCTTCTACTTTTACCTTGCACAACCATACAGCTGGGATGCAACCCTAGTACATTTTAAATATAAAAGGCAAACAAATGCTCCCTGGGTTAAAATTTCACATAAGCATATCTCGATTTCCTCACAACAGTGCTGGGTGATAGTCTAAAGGCAACTCTCAAGTCATTGTAAAAACCAGAAAGTTTCTCCTCCTCCCTCCCAACCTGCATTGAAACAAACTCAAAAGCAACCTCAGTTTCCAGGATTTGACTGGTCCAAGAGGGAAAAATAAATTCAAGTCAGCAGAACACAAGTAACCATTCATTCTCTAGGGAATCTCAAAAACTCAGGTAGATTTTACACTAATTTTAAGTTTGCTTGAATCCTGTGGGAATGTCAGACAAATTCAAACAATGCTGCCTGCAGCCTATAGCATGCTGACTCTAGGCTGGTTGATTGGTTTTTGTTTGCTTGTTTTCCATTTTTACAGGACAGTCTCAAACTCACAGAAGGTGTTCTCCTGAACCACAGCTGTTTCATTTTTCTAAGTCTTTGTTTGCTCTAAAAACTGCTGGTGTCTGCTTCCAGCACGTGAAGGCTCCTGCCTTTACCATTTTGCAGAGAAGCATCTTGCATAATCTGGAGCCTCCAGGTAATACCTTGAGTGACAGCTTTTATCTTACTGCCTACAGTCACTCATCCAACTTGTGAAAAACAATCAAAAAACAACCAAAACCACACACACAATTAAAACACAAAACAAAAACCACCACACAAACACCAACCACATCACAAACAACAAACACCAACAAACACACACATTCATTCTTTCACCCAGAAACATAAAACTTGAGGAAAAAAAAATACATAAAGAAAAAGGCACTTGCTTACTCATTTGTACACTGCCTTTACCTTGGAAGCTTTGACAAGTGTTACTAAACTAGATATCACTACCTGTGGGTTGGGTAGGCCAGTCTCTGTCAACAACTCCATTATCCTAATGACTGCCAGTCAACACCCTTCCACTCCCAGGCAACAGACAAGCTCCAAAACACTGCAGAAAATCCCTTTGGTTCACCTTTGTCCTACTCAGGCAAGTGCTTTTACTGCTGTCTGTCATAGATTTTCCTCAGAGCAATGAAACTGCTTGTCTAGTGGACACTAAATTTGCCTGTTATTTCCTCAAATACTTTCCATTCCTCTTTACAAGGCCTTCTAGATGCTATCAATCTTCCCCTGCCTCAGAGTAAGACTGGGATTTTACACTCTTTACTGGGAAGCAAGGGGGATATTCAGGTTTGAAGTTCTCTAATCTCCATCCATGAGAGTCGGGAGGCAACACAAGAGGGCCAAGCATTCTTTATGTCAAACATCTCATGGCAAAAGACAAACACAACAGCCTTCAAAGTTTAGAGAGAGAGAAAGAGGGGAATAAAACAAACAAACAAAAAAAAAAATCAAAATAAAAGAACACCACCAAACCAAACACATGATTTAAGACAATCTCAAGATTTACAGTAACAGCAGAAATTGAGGAAGAGGCATCATCTGTCACAGTCTAGAGGATGGGAAAACTTCAGTGCAGGTGTATTTATTTTGCAGTATCCCCAATACCTTACATGTTACCTCTTCGAGGGGCTCGAGTTACTTTATACACATAGGTGCTCTTCCACACGATCTGACATTAAAATGCCGTTGTGTAAGTGTAAACAACATCTCAGAGTCAAAAAAAACAGATGGAGTAGTTGTTAGCTAAAGCACTATATAAAAAGGCAAGGATCTCTTAAATAAGGAGAGAATCACAAAACCATATTAACTATAATCCTACCTTAACTTAGGAGGCATTTTGATAGGATTATGTAAAACAATCAAGTTTTCATGAGTAACCCTCCCTACAGATTAGAGCAATATGCTCCATCTAATCTCTATCTTTTCCGGGCATTAACATTTACGTGTCAATCATCACCAAGCCATGAGGTGACAGAAAGATAGATGCAGACATGTCATTTTCACAAATTTGTTGTAGGAAAAAGATTAATCGAATAATGTACATTCAAAGTTTAACACTGCAAGATCTGCATCAGTGGCTGCAATGTAGATACATGGTATTTCTGTTTGTGTAAAACCTTTACAAAGGCTTAAGAATTATTTATTCTGCTCATCAGCCTACTCTCCACATTTCAGGTGTGCCACAGCAGTTTACAAGAACACAGGCTAGTAAATACTAATTTGTAATGTTCCATCCTGACCTAGAATACTTTTAACTACTGTTGAATATATACAGAGGACTTTCAAGCCCTCCTTGACTGCACTGCACACGACTCCTCCATACTGCAGACTGAAGGATTGTTCAGTGGATGACACATGAGCACTATGCTGCTTCTCCCCTTCCATCTTTCCAAAAAAACACTAACTCCTTGAAAACATACTGCCCGTGTCTCTACAATACTGTGTTTCCCCAGTTCAGTAGCAAACTGTTTTAAATGTGTGCCCATTTTATTGGATTATTTTAAAGAAAATATCCAAAAAACTTTTTCTGGGGCCACTTAAGAGTCAGCATCTCCAAGCTGTGTCAGAGACAGACACCAGTGATGCTAGCTGCACGACAGAATCACACCTTATGCTGCTGGTGGGGCTTTAGGTAGAAGTATCTGTCCAGCTGAGGGGTACTACATCTCAACATGCAAGTCTACTAGAGAGACCAGAAAAAAAAGCATCTAATTCAATAATTAAAATAATCACCAGTTTAGAAAGTTATCTACAAGGAAGACTGAATATAACTGTCACTGTTTAACATAAAGGGGTGTGGGGAAGAGACAGAAAAAATAACCTCTTTCCCATCTCACACTAAATACACACCTGCTGAGACATTGGGTGTTTTTGTAAATGCAGCCAAGTGTCATCACTCTGCTCTCTCAAAGAGCAAGCTCAATTACAAAGTTGAAAAAATAAAAATAAAATACTTGGTTTCATTTCAGGCCCCTTACAAAACCTGTATCTTTATCATGTTGTCCAAGATCAGACACTTAACCTTCTGATACAACTGTACCTTCCCGCATGGAAGCAAGCATGACAAATCTGAGGTTGGAAGACAAAGTCAAGTAATTCTTTCAGCCTCTCCCTTATACAATTCATCACAGCCACCTGTCACAGCATATATAGAGTTGTACACTGAATGATTGATTTTGTGTGTATTAATGAATGTATATCATGAAATGTTAAGTTATACTTGATGAAAACAAATTTCAATCATTTTCACTCAAAGCTAGAAAGCTAAGGTTCCCCTTCCTAGATATTATATACAGTGTGACAGCTCTTAAAAACCTATTTAGATTACTTTGATTTTTAATATAGCCACAGAGCTGAAATTCTAATAGTGCTTGTCATGGTTTAGGGCCAGGGAGGCCCCTTAGGCCTATAACAGATGCTCTCTCTGTTAACCCCCCTCCCTCTGCAAAGGGGAAGAGAAAGGGAATAAGGGAGAGAGACTTAGAGATTAGAAAAGGAAACTAGAACAGCTTTAATGAAAATAATAATAAAATTAAATATGTACAAATAGATGCAAAACCAGTATGGAACCCAACCCCCAATGGAAATTCCATCACCATCACCACTGATGCTGTGGAGCAGGCACCAGGGGAGTCCCAGCCTGGGCCCTGCAGCAGACGTGTCTGCACCCCAACCCTTGGTAGTAACTCTAACCATGGGGTGTTACCACTGCCAGCAGCAGACCCTGCCTGTGAAAACAGGCTGCTGACTTCAGACAGTGCAGTGAGAAGAACTGAGCTGAAAAGTTAAGTCACTGAGCAGAGTTAGTTCTGTTCTCACTCAAACCAGGACAGTGATAAACTGCATTTATGGACCAGTGACCTTTTAATGTTTCCAAGTCCATTTTCCATACAGTTTGAGAAAAGTTGATGTTTCTAACCAAAATTTCACCTTTTTCCAGCTATACCTATTTCCTTCTGACTAGATCAAAACACTTTCTATCAACTCTTTGTGATTTACAAAAATAGTAGGGATTTTTTCAGGGTATATTGACAAACAGTTTTCAGATATATTGACAAAGCATCTCAAAAGGTTTTTCATTTTCATTGATTCAGCATTTGCTGACAAAAAAAACCAAACACAACAAAAAATTAAAAACCAAACCAAAAAAATAATAAAAAACCCCACAGAAGACAAACCAAAACCACCACCTTATCTTCTGAAAATTTTAATACTATGTTTAGTAGAGCCAGTAGAAAAAGAATCTAGGATGCATTTTTAAAAAGCAACTGTTTTTGCAAACTCATCCTGGCTTTTAGCAATCTTGCTTTCACCTGGGGGTTGTTAGTCACAAGTGATCCCTCTCTGACAACTCAGCAGGTTCTTTAGCCCAGCAATTTTTAGACCTTCATGTAAACTCAGAATTACCATAGCCCTCAAGACACTAGAAGTTATAGCCCACCACCTACAATTAGCCTATCATTTGATATTCTCTGCTCAGGTAAATTCAGTTAAAGTTTGAGTTAAAAGAATAAGTACCATCAGAACTGTATGCAAATAATATCCTGTTCCCCACCTAGACACAGCATATCTTTCACCAACCAAATTCAAAGCTATTGATAACTTACTTTCATAAGCATACATAGAGCACCATAATAAAACTAAGCAAGTGAAAAATGTTGAGGTATATTTATTATTTTTCTAATTTTCAATGCTACCTGGCTACTAGCAGGGTTACAAAGCACAGCTTTGAGGCAAAGAAAAAAAAGCATCAGCATTCGGAAGTTCTGCTAATCAAGAAAATACTTACTAAGCTTTTGATCTCAGTGTGCAACTTCATTGCTGCTCCAATGCAAACTAAAGCTACCAATGCTTGCACTAAATTTACACAAAAGAAATTGTCACGTGCTTCATTCAAGCAAAGTGAACTCATTAACTGATCATACCTCTCCATATGCTCTTGCACAAAGTCTCATGAAGCCTCCCGAGTTCCTTCTGTCCTGACAGCTGACTTCAATATATATTGAAGCACCACTGCCCTGAAACAAAGCCTGGTATCTTTCACTTAAGGCCAACAGCAGCTGCAAGCAATACAGGAGACTATTACCTGTCAGGGTTTGGGGTTTTTTTAAAGATACATTGTTTCTTTATGTGTAAATATTTGCATGACTTGACATCTGAGAGAAAGCGTGCAATAACCCACAGTGCTCCTGTATAACAACTAAACCACACTGAAATTTCAAAACAGGCCTTATTAATTTAATGACATCCTAGTTTTTGCTCATAATTACCTCTTCCTGCTCTCTTGCTTTTTCCACAGCTTGGATGAAGCATGGACTGCAATCCAGCCATTAAAGCTTCTCCTACTTTAACAGCAATAAACTGGTAGACTATGCAAGTATTACAAAATAGCTTCTGAAAAATGAAGATCATATATAGTGATTAATCTAATTGCTCTTTGTATATCAGAGAAGTTGAACGACAAGGTACATGGAGTACACTTCAATGTTCAGTGGACTGTCACTCTGCAACATGCCCTTTTCAAAATAATCTCTTCCCAGTGTTACGACACTGTTGAACTTCCAGTACTAGAGTTTCGTGGCATGCCTTTTGATTTCTTTATGAGAAGAACAGGAAGACGACAAAAAGCTCTGTTATTTACACAAGGGTCAAGAAACACACCAGAAACTTAAAGAGCATAAAGTTTAACATCTGTTGCACAATAAATCTTAGAAACTGTCTTGAGATATGCAGGAAGAACACCTGAGCATACACAAAATAACAGGCTTGCTGGCATTTCTGGATATAAAATACTGCTGTAATGAATTTCCCTCAAGTGTCTAAGCTTTCAGCAAGCAGCATACTATTCTCAGAGATGCACTGGTTTTGTGTAGTGACAGAAATCCCATTAAAGCTTTTAATGTGCAAGAACAACACACAAGAAGGCATCATAGTCTGTCTTGAATGTCTGACCATCTTGAGTGCCTCCCTAGCTGAACACATCCTCTCAGAAACTTGAGCCAAGTAGTTAGATAACACCTAGCCATAAAAGAGACAAAAAGACTCTGGCCAACAACAGCCACTTCGTACAAGGAAATGGTTTCACAAAAATCACCAAGTTGGTGACTTAGCTCTGCCAGTATATGTGGCAGTCCACACAGCATCCTTGGAAACTAGTAGAGGCTCAGAGCAGCAGGAAGAGTCAAGAAGGTATTTTGCTGGAAGACAATGTGCCAAAGAAGGAACATTAGAATGTGCATAACTATGAAAAACTCTCTCCTCTGTTTTCACCATCAATCTAATGTTGTTCAGGGCAGTAACTTTTAAACCACTAAGAACTCAAGTCAACTCAGAGACACATAAGGGACCTCCTTCCCTCCCAAGATCTTCCTCCCCCCCAAACCTCTGAGCTAGAGTCACTGCCAAACCCATACACTGTGGGGATGAAATGCAAGAGATTAGAGAAGTTCAGTTTCTTTAAGAAGGGGAATGAGACCAGTCGGGTTCTGCTAGATCATGTTTGCCTGCAACAGTGACCTTAGTCTCAGCAAGGCTGTAGACCTGTTGCAGTGCCAGCAATAGCTTCAATCAGATCTAGCACACTGAGGGACTACACAATAGAAAGATATGGTGTGAGAAGAGATAAGAACAGATCTCAGTGCATAGTATATGTACCATGCAGTAGTATAGGTTATGAAATCCAATCCGCACTGATAAGAATACCTGGCAATATTCTATATTAATATAGAACTACTTCATTACTAATATGAAGCTGCACGGGGTATAACTCAACATTAAGGACACAGAAGTGACATAATTTGATCCTCTGACTTACACACACTGCAATCACTCAACATCAGCTGTGCTTTGGTCATAAGAATCCTGGCAAAGGAGAAGAATTATTTGGTGTGCATTCAGCACAAGCCATCTGAGCCCAGGTGAATCCAACAAAGATCTTAATTCTAGAACTCCCTTGTCTAAGATTTACCATCAGCCCCCCTGCAATGTTTATATGACTCAAACCCTTGCAGCAGCTGTCCCACCAGTGTTATAAAGAATTTGCAGTATCTCTGCAGAAGGGGAATAATGCATTTCTGTTCATACTGTGCAATATTTCATTTGTCATAAAATCAATAGAAATTTTCAGAAAGGGCATTTTGCTCTTGGAATGTGCTAATGTGACATTCACTGGGCCAAATTCATCCCTGAAGCAACAACTGGCTTCCCAGAGTTCATGCTGTTCCTCATTCAAGACGAGCCAAATTTTTTTTTTTTTCCCCCTGCAACAGGGGAAAATCCACCCTTAGTGATGTACAGAAGACAGCAAAGAAATTATAACAGTTCCACTTTAGACTTGCCATCTCTGTTGCAGTTTGTCATTTTCAGCCTCCTCCCAAATAAAGTCAACAAGTTTGTCTCCTGTGATTCAGTCCCCACCACCCTCTCCTCGTAGACTAGAACTGCATCTCTTATTTCCTAGTGGGAGTTTCACACTTGTGCTGATCCACACACGTTATGCCTACAACCCCAGTCAATCTGCACGCTGAAAATTCCATCCTGGACAAAACCTCAGTCACATTTCACAGCACATTAGAGGTTTTCAGGGGTCCCATCAGTTGATGGGCTCTAAGAACAGGACAAGAACCTTTGATTTAGTGGAAATGAACAATTAAGAAAATGTGTTTATCACAAATCCAATTGCCCCAGATCCTCAAGAGAAACAAGCTGGCATCCCACAGAGGCAATGGCTGTACTCTGCTCAGGTATATCAGCAGGACATATCTTCTGCTAAACCCTCAAGGTCAGCTTTGAACACCTCTTCCTTCCGCTGGGATTGATTGAGAAAGGCAGGTTAGAGCTCTGGCCTTCGGTCAACAGACTTTGGCAAGAGAAAAAAAACTTAACTACAGAAGACACACAGGCTTCCAAGAGGAGCAGCAACAACACTATGTCAGAGACATGGAAACAAAGAGCTTTCAAAAGGTTCAAAGGATGCAGTTCAGCAGTCACAAGCTAGTGATCACTATCAGGGCTGTGCTAAGGATCATTCAATACAAACACATACAAATCACAGGCTATTCCTGAACAAACATCTAAAAAAAAAAAAATAATCCCTTTTAGTAGCTCCTTGTCCACACCATTTTGCCCCTTTTGTGAAGGGTCTGTCCTATTCCTCTGTGGCTCAGCCTCATGCCCCTTCACTGAAAGCTGCCCACTCCCAGCTAGACATCTAGTTAATGTCCCATGCTCCCTCCTCTACCCTGGGCCAGTTGATAGTCCTCTTCCTAGCCAGTATAATTCAACAGTTGGGTTTTCTATGGTGCAAAAGTCACAAAGAGTGTGGCCAGCTCTTCCAGTCCTGGATGAAAGTTTTGTCTACCGACAGGCTTAGAAACAGTGTCCAGTTGCTTATGCCTTGACAGATTTTTAATATCCCACAAGAGAAACATGTTCCATCCTTCTTCCAAAAGGCAGATGTGCTTGTGTAACACTAAGCCAGTGCCTCCATGTTGACCATGGTTTACTGAAAACATACAAGGAATTTAATCTCATACTACATTACTGTTAAAGGAAAAGGGCTTTGGTTTACTGCTGAAAAGCTTTTAAAGACTGGATATATAATTCATCTAAACAGTATCTGCTCTATCAGACATGATTTCTGGACAGGTTAATGCCAGCCTGTCACATTTTTCAATGAGTAACATCCTTATCTTACCCATGTAATTCAACTATTGTACGTAAAAACCTGGGAAGAAAAACCCTGAAAGAAAGATGGAAGAATGTTAAAGTGAAATAGAATTAAAATGCGTTTACAGTCAGGAAAGCACTACTCCACAGCAAAGCTGTACAAGCAAATTGATTCTTCAGTTCACTGGGAGGTGGGAGGGAATGTTTATTCACAGCAACATGTTACTTTACCTAAAGAAATGTAGAGCATTTTGAAACAAAGTCTTTGCAAGTGAAGAATCTAAATATTATGCATTTAACTTTCATTAAAAAGTTAAGTAGTTTCAGCTGACCAAATTTTGTTAGTGAAGCAAACACCTTCCCCTCCTTAAGCCTCAGGAGACACCCCCCCCATCCCCAGTGTGTGTCCCTCCACACACATTCACAGGTGTCTGTTTATCTGTTACAATTTTTCATCTCACACGAGCATCTTAAAGTTAACACCAACTGGGAGGTTACCCATTCATACAGCCTTGGTAGCTCTTTCCTGATACTAAAAAGCTGGAGATCACTATTGAACAATCAGTGTTACAGATCTACTGTGGCAGTGGAGAGTTAGACACTACTTATTTGCATATATATATACACACTTAATGTTTAGGAAAGAAATGGGAAGACTGTGTCATTGTTCCCCACCCACCTCTGTAATAAAATTAAAAAACTGGCTTCAGAAAGCAGGTCAAAATTACACAGATTGCAAAGGAAGACAATTCACAGCTGCAGCAGTTCATGTATAAACACAAACTTCTGTATACATTTCACTGTCCACGTATACATACCAAGGACAAAGTACATCCATACTTTTTAGGGCTGCAAAAGGTATCCAAGGCTTAGAAATACATTTTTTTCTTAAGTATGTCTTCATTTAAAGTAAAACATTCTATTGTCAGCTGGAAAAAAAAGCACATTTTATTATAAAGTTCAGAGGTTACTAAGCTGTTACTCTAAATTTGAGATAACTTCACAGTTTAACATTAGAGGTTTCTTTCATAACTTTGAAAGTATACTGTGGAACAACTATTTCACATAGAACTCACTCCGCGTACTTCTTAAGCTGCTATAAAGCAAACATTAAAAAGTAAATCTCTGCTCCAGTGATTTTTACATCACAATTCACCTGCAGTGTTATTTTAAAAAAAATTAATTCTATTGTACAACAAAATATAAGTGGAGCTCATATGAGTAAGAATGTGCTGACGTCCAAATTGTTCCTGTGAAAATAGGAAAATAATTTTAGATTTGTAAAGTAAGCATTAATGTCCACTTCTCTCTTCCTTAGTGCATTTAGATGGCCAACTCTTCTCTTGGCATATAAATGGTCCTTATGGCACTGCATCCTAATTTTTATGGAGGACTTCAAAAAGTATGGGTGATTTATCACTTCCATTCAACTTTGTTATGAGAGTCACAGGACAGTGGTTTGTAACTATCCAGTGAGTAAAGCTTTGGAGTGAGAAGATCTTCCTGAGGTATTGATGGTCACTGGTGTCACTCCCAAAAGGTGCAATTTACCAAGTGAAAGAGGGGCATGATCCCTTTTTCAGTTACCCATGACACAGTCCATGTCCACAGACAACTGATGCATTCTGTTCAGTTTTCTTTTATACCATTCCATAGGCAGCATCTGCTCACCAACAGCCAGACCAAGTGTTATGGTTGAACGTTAAGGAAGGCATCTGTTACGCTCTTGATCATTACTGTCCTAGTACATCTTTTATTAGTAGCAAACTCAAGCATCTTCCTTCATTTTGTGGTCAATATAATCTCCATCTGAAGATAGCAAAAGGCTGTAGTGTTTAATGAGCAAAGGTAGATATTAGGTATTCATGTATATTTCTGACTAATAGAGTAGACTTAGCAAATGTATTCTCATTTCCATATGCATTCTTCATCATGTGTTCAAGTATGATTATACAGACTGCTTAATATTTCTGAATTAAGAAAAATGAGCCTCTTGTGGCAAGAGATGTTTATTATTCTAAGTATTTTAGGTTGTTAGGCTAATTTTATTTGCATTACTATCCACTGCCTGACACCTTTGATATTTTTCATTGATACGCCTTCAGAGTTTTACTCTACCCTAAAGTCAACTATGCTGAAGCAATATATAAATTCCCTTGCAATTTTCCTATAATTTTACCATTACTAATTCTTCACAGTTGTTCAGATATCGCAGTGTATCCCTAATAACTCTGTGATAGGAAGACACTTTTCATTACCTATCCCACTCAAGTTAAAACCAAGTTATCAAGAAGAGTACGCAGCCCACAGCAGCACGCTCTGCTTTCAGTGAAGCCTGCTGCCCAGCTGTCCTCCCCCAAGACTGGCACCGAGTGCAGGAGAGACCTTGGCACAGGAGAGGCTGGCTGGTACCAGAAGAGTGCACAACCTCCAGGGAGCAATGATTTCCTAATGTTCCAGAAACACTCATACTTCTGATATTAAGCAACTTTGTTGTTTCTGCCCTAACTTTGTCGTTTCTGCCCTAACTTTGTCATACTTACACCTACTCATAACTTCACTGCGACCCATAAATACCGCTAAGTGGATGTAAAATGGCCCATCCTCCAGCAAGCAACTGCATTCAGAAGAGCCAATCTTAATATTTGCAGCCTTAATTTGCCAGTAAGTTTTGTCATTTGTAAGATAAAATACAAACTTGAAATCAAGAGGCTCTATGTTTACAGTCAAGCTTTAAAGGACATGTTCTCCAGCTCCCTGCAATATCTTCATGTCTTTGCTCCCTGAAAGTAATCAACTTCTCATTCTTCGGTAAGATCTCAGCCCCCACCAGGTCTCATGTTGCAACCACATCCAGAACATTTACTGCACTGCTCACACCCACACATGGCATTTGAAGGGATACCCCATGTGCTCCACTGAGACTTAGAGCCAGTTAAACACTTCAGGTAATAGTGGGAGATGCAGGGAGGTTGCATTGAACAGTAACCACACTACTCAAGAAGGGGACAGATATGAGCCCCCAAAGCCACACCACTGGAAGGAAACATGCAACACTGTACCAGCCTCACCCCCGTAATTAACACATAAGTAAATATATTATATTATATACAGTATACCTAAATCCTCAGCACAACGCTGGGTTTTCCCCATTGGCAAAGACCGACACTTACTGTATCAGCCAACTAGTCCAATCGGTGCTTTGCTAGCAGCCCCTGCACAATTGAACTCAACTCCTTTAACTTTTCTGCCACATGTGGCAATAAACATTTGTCGTTAAAAAGGCGACTAGGGAAAAATCACACAGTATTAGCAAAGCAAGCTTTCTAGCACAAAGCGAGAAAAGCCTTATGTCTAATTATGAGTTTTACAATAGCTGTATGATACAGTAATTTGGATGGATTTGAAGTGCCTTCAGCAAGCTACATTTAAAGAAAAATTGAGATAGTGAAAAGTAATATTCATTATATTCAGCCATTAGTAAATAATCCCAATTTATACACTAATGAAAAAAAATCCTAGAAAACACATTTCTGGGTTTTCTATAATTACTGGAAATCATAACATATTTGGTAGGATGAAAATTAATTATTTGCCTGCACTGACAAACTCTGCAGCTATGCGTGGTTTGTTTTTCTCCCCAATTAATGAAACATTGCTGCAAGAATCAAACTAATTTTCCCTTTTCTTTCCTCCACTCCTATTCACCCCTTAGATTGACAAGGCACTATTCCAGAATTAAAGCATTATTCCCCTATTAATATGTATTAATATGTAACTCTTAAACATTTATTGCAATGACTACAAATGCATTTGTAAAACCGCACACCTTCAAAGGCATCATTTCTTGCTTATGACTGTTTGAACTTTGGAATAAAAGCATCAGACTTGAGTCTTGTGGTTGACTTTTAGTGCACATCCAACCCAGCAGCACACTGCCACAGTCACTTAGAGAAGACCGGATGAAAAAATGTTATTCCATCAAGGATATGGTAATTCAAAGCCACTACAGAACTCAGTAGTAACAAGCTCCTTTAACACAATGCTAACCACTGTACGCACAAAACTGTGAGCGCATCTAAAGTGTTGGTGCTCCACCAGTTTCAGTCCCATGAGCTGAAAATCCAGCTCCACAGCAGCAAGCCTGTACTTTGTCCTCTGGTCTAATGCTGCTTGTGCAACAACAAAAAATACGACAGAAAACCAATGCAAGGAAGGCACCGGTTGCCAACAGACTACGACAGCATGTTAACTATTCTGGTTTAGCCCTTACTGCTATCTTCAGTCAAAAAAAGAATGAAGCACATGGATAAATTAATTCCTGCAAGCTCTTTTGATTTGGAATTGTTTTTTAAACTGGCATGTCTAGTCTGTGGATTAAACTGTGAGATAAACTAGCTACAGCATCTTGTGATAACATCACAACAAACACACTGTCATTGTAAGCCTGAGGATTTCTTTATCTCTAATATGATTTGTATATTTTGTCCTTACAAGTGTAAATTACTTTGCTCTCTTTTTTGCAACTCTTATCACTGGAAGGTCATCATGCTATTACCAGCCACCATTCAGAGAATGCCACTTGGCCGATAAAGCACTCGGTGAAACCTTCCATCCATCCAAGGACTGGGAGAAGGAAGGCTGGAAAAGGAATTATGTTTTCAAATGTCACAATTCTACATCAAACTAGCTTGTATGCCACAGTATCTCAAACTTGTAGCTCAGATGTTTATTGTCCATGACTACAGCCTTAGATATAATCATGTTTTTCATCAGGTAGCTAAAACTCATTCATTCAATCATGCAAATTTTAATCAAGCGTGTCACTGGAATATCAAATTGGGCTAAAAACAATTTGAAGCTGATACCTCAGGTGGCATTTTCAAAGGCTCCAAGGAGTCAGATGCGCAACTTCAAAAAGAATTCAGTTTTATTTGGGAAACACTAGTCTCCCTCCCTAGCCCCAAATGCATGCCTGCACTCAAAAGATCCCTGCTGATGGTCTCCATGTGGCCATCCCTTTCCAGCAGCTCCTTCTAAACAGTGTTTGGATACTTAGCTAGAGGGTGGAAAACCAGAGCTCAGGCTCCACTGTTTCCTTTACCAGACAGATAAGCTAAACCCTAGGAATAAAACTGAAAGTGTGCTAGGAAAACGTGTACCCAAATAATTAGAATGACATTAATAAAGATTAAACATTAATAAAATTACTTGCAAAGGGTTCAGTCAATTGCTTGTGTCTTTCATGTTAATTAATACTTGGCACTGTATACATTTTTACTCTATTATATTCATGTAAGACAGCTTCCAGAGCATTTTTAGGTAGCTGCTAATGAGAAATAATGGTTGTCTGAGCAAAGCATTGGACTAAGTTGAAATACAAGGCTTGGTTCCAGAATTTAAAGTTACCCAAAATTCCCAAGATATTGGCTTTCACTCCAACACTTTAATTCAGACACAAACCTAGTGCAGATGGGCAAGCTTCTCCAGATACAGGAGCTCTGTGATACACATCCAGGACAATATCACAATATCCTGTACTTGGGATTAGCCCCAGAAACCTATCAGCTTTGTGTGATGAAGATATAAATCTCTTTGGTGCACATGTTCCACTCAGCAGAAAAGAAGACAGACTTAATTCATTTTTCAAAATCTAAATACGAATTTGTGTCTTGTCCACAGACCAAATACTGAAATGAGTTTGTTTGGCATCTTCATCTCTCAATGACCACCGTAGTAACACTTCTTTTGGCACACATTCTTTCCAGAAGGGACAATTGGGACCTACTTAGCTTCAGTCTGGCTGTGTGGAATAATTCATTTGGACAGTCAATAATGCTGCTCTCCAAAATGCTAGCCAAACCCTATCAGAGGCAGGCTAAAAGGCTTTCAATACGGACTAAAACACTGGCTTCTTCACAACTGTGAAGTTCAGGTATCCATTTAACTAGCAATTAGGCCCCCTGCAGTAGTGCTTGTGGTGGCTGCAGAATCTTCTGACCTGTCAGATGGAAATAGTTGTCCCTGCTGATCCCTTATCTTCACAGCTCTAGAGCTCAATATTGCATGTGAATATTGTCTGCTTCTGTACTCTGGAGTCGTCCAGTTCTCACACAGGATTTCATCTGATCAATTCCCTGTTACACTGCAAGTCATCTACTCATTTTACCAAACAGAAACTGCCAGCACACTGCCAAACTCATACATGAAGCAAGAAAGGAGTAACTTCAACTCCTTCTCCTTAAAGGGATAGGTATTGGGGGCAGCAATAAGATTTCTGAAAGACACATGATGCTTAATCTATTTCATTTTTTTCACTGAAAATTAAGCTGTAACACTTAGGCCAGATTGTCCTTAGTGGTCAGTCAAGACACACTGGCATTATTTCTGCAAATGCTAAAACCATCTGTCATACTGCAAGAAAATAACCACTCCTCAGTAAAGCAGAAAAACCCAACCCAAAACAAAACACAACTTTTCCATATCCTTCCCAGGTAATCAGGATTTTTTTTCTGGTCCTGCCAAGCTCAGAGGATGACAGTACTAGACAGGTTATCATCACACTGTCAGAGATTGTTCAAGCTGCCAGCTGCTGCTACTTCAACCTGTTTTTCAATAACCACAGCTCACCCTGCTGCCTGCCAAAGTCTTCCCTTGCTGGAACACACTCATTGCCGTCTGGCGGGATTGCTTCAAGGAGAAAGGTTTTGCTAGATGTCTGCTTCCCTCCCTCCACCCTCAAGGAAGTGCCATTTAGTGAAGGGAATGACTGTCAGGTTTCTTGCATTCCTCTTGAGAGGAAATTTTGTAAATACCTGCTTAAAAGTTGTAAGAGCCCACAAGTCAAAAAAGCTTAATGGTAATTCTTTAAGTACAAGGACAACTTAAGGTTATCTGCTTCGCTAATGTGCAATAATAAAATAGCTTCACATAAATGAAGTACTTTGATTTTAAGTAGAACTCTTTCTCCTTAAACAGTTCCACAGCAAAGGACATACGACCTTGTTCACACACCCTTTTAACTAGCAGCGTAGGAAATCTTTTAGACACAAATTTCCTAGATTCAGATGGCTAAAGAAGCAGGGAGGAAGATCAAACATTTGTTACAGGGGTTTGCTTAATAATGAATAATTTTGGTGAGCAAGCACAGAAAGTTTAGCTGAGACTAGACTGCAGTGGTGCAGCCCACCCTGCAGAAGGCCCAGCACAAACATCTATTGTGTTACGGACTCAGAATTCTTCCCTTTAAATGCATTCACAGCAGCAGAGCCGGACACTTTGACAACTCCTAAAAAACCCCACAAAACAAAACAGAGCAAATCTGTCAAAGCCACTGGAAATACAAGCTACATATCTGTGAGACAGAGAATAATAAGTCTTAGAAAAACCTGATCCATATCCACACAGCAGGTGGAAGTTCTATCCCATCCTCAAAGGGTTCATACATTATTTCTAGCTGAGTATGAAGATCACAATGGGCAGGGCTGCAGACAGGACATCCAAATTTGTAAGTTAATCATAAATTTTTCTTACAACTAATAATTTTTTTTTATTCTTTTTTAAACTGAAGGCATCTTGATTTATGCTATTGATGGAAGATTAATAACTACAACATTATTACATAAAAGAAACAATCAAGAAAATGGAACAGTACCCAACATGGTGAGACTACACTCAGGTAACATAAAGCATAGGAAGGGAAATCAGCAGACAGACATGGAAGTGAAAGTACAGGTTATATGGGAAAGCAGAAATAAAAGAAAAGATCTTTTCAAAAAAATCTGTGTCCCTGTCCTAAACATTCAGTGAACCTCCCTCCCTATCAAGCCATCACCACCAACTCTTTCCTTCAATTCTAGAAGATGAGAAAAACACTATTTTGATTAATTTTCAGAATTAGAGTGTATTTTGGAGTAAATCTCCAGGAGGCACAACTCTGGGGGTTTTTTTAATCCCCTTGACTCCACTTCTGAACTCTATTGGTGTTTTGTTCCACTATTACAAAGTATGCATTCCAGTAACTCTGCATTATTTTTCATTATACTATTTGCCTGGATTTAAAAGTGCATGAATAGGAGAAATTCTGACAGTTCTTAAAAAAAAAAGTAATTAAAAGCCACACTCTCTCTTTAAAGGCTCAGAGCTTTGAATCAACATTCTGAAAAATGAAATCTTGCTATGTCGCTCCTGTAAAAGCTCTCTGGCAGGATTAGAGAGGGGAAAGTCAATGGCATCCCATGCCTGTCAATTCAATGCTCCTCCTGAGCTGATGCACACTGATGCTATACCCAAGAGAGATGAACTGCTTTTCAATAGGAAGCAAATTGCATTCTCTATTAGGATGAATTTCCAAACTAAAGAATGTGTCTAATTTTAATTTGCTACACACAGATAATTGACTTTATACTGAAATTGCTGTCATTTTATGTTTATCATGTTCAGATCTGAAAAGCCACCTGAGGAGCAGTAATACCATAAATAAATCAAACTGGAGAGTTATCTTTTCTGCTTACTACAAGTGAAAGCGAAAAATACCTGCCCCATTCCCAGGACACACATTGAATCTTCCCATGAAGATTGTTTAACATGTGACAGACATACCAGGAAATCACATCTTTGTACATCACACTTGTTCAGTGCTATCTGCGGTATTATTGTTGCAGCTGGTACTTTATGCAGGACAAGATGCAGGGTTTTTTGTTTTGCCTCCAAATTCTTCCATTCTTTGGCTCATCGCTGCAGCACACCACACTTACCTACTGCTCTTCAGCTTTCTGTTCTGCACACATTAACACCTAGTTATCAAAAGCCTGTACAGCATCAATCTGTGCTCCAGCACGGTCACACTAAAATATTGTACAGTTCTTCCTACGGCTTCAAAAAACATCAAATGTTTTTTGATACTTCAGTTCTCATTGTATTAGCAAAGCTTTACTCTCCTTTCTTGAAAGTACTCAACACTAAAGCTCGGCTTACAGCCACATGTTGCAATCCTGAGAGAGAACATATGCACGCTAAGGACTATGAAAAGCAACGACAGAGAGAACAGTTCCTCTAGATCACAAGTAGCACACAGGAGATGATCTTACTTTTAGATCATAGTGGGTCAAGATGAAACACTAACTTTCTTTTTCACCTTTTAGAAGTTACATGTTAAGTCTTAATGTGCTGCCTGGAATTCATCCATAATTATATCCTAACAAAATTCCATTATACTATCAAGGAGCCCTCATTTTCTTTTCTGTTTTGGGGCATATATTATTCTGTGCCTATTAAACAACTCTTCCGCTTTGAAACCAAAAGCACATGGAGGAGGTAGAAGGCAGAACCTCTGAGAGGTGTCACTAAAAATCTCTGACTTTCGGCACAGAAATTGTGAGTATCGATTATTTACAAAGGTCTAGGAACTACTGGGATATACAAACTGCAGAAAACATGTAGAGTTTTGGGAATGACAATATGGCTCATCACAAAATTGAGAGACACTTGGTAACACTTCCTGCTGGAGGGCATATGTCATCACCACATGGCAAATCATGGAAGTGTGAAATAGGATCATTATGATCTCCTGCCCCCCATTCTGAAATAATGATAATGAAAACAATCTATTCCTCACTCTTCCCATGAGTAGCAAGACTTGAAAAGAAACAAGAAGACTATTGAAACAAAACATATTGGGAAAGAAAAGTGATTTTTCAAAACAGTCTGCAAGCTCAAGCACTTAACTCGCAAGTGCATTTTCATTTTAGTAATAATTAGCTCCCCAGTCAAAAGAGGCAGTATTCAGAGTAGCGCTCATTTACAGCAATTACAGCACAATGCAGAATAGCACCTGAAGAGCTCATGCTGACCAGCGAGTTCAGAGATGAACAAAGGAAGGCTCAGAACATCATCTGCAATGAGCAAGCTTTCTGAGGCTTACAAAGCCCAGGAGTTTGCTACAGATTCTTCCTTGCTTCCCAACTCATCTCCATACAGACACAGCAGACTCCTGGAACAGGTCAAATAAGACACACGAGACTGCTGTTCTGTTAAGCTCTTGCAAAAAAGTGCTGAACTACATTCTTTTATGGGGAAAGCAATTCACTAGTCATAAAACACCCAAATACCACTGAACATCACATTAACTACAGGATCCAGAAGCCAACCCTTCTGCTATTACCCTGCTGATAGCAGCTACATCTGCTCTGCTCCCGCACACAGCAGTACTGAGACACAACGCTGTCCCCAAAAGTGGTGGGAGAACTTACCCACGGCATATAAAGGCTCGTCTCCTCTCTGTCCCCTCCTCTGCAAACTCAGCTTGCCTTACAGCCTTCCGGGGTAAAGCCCTTTTTCAGGAGGCCCAGATGGAAAACTCCTCATCTTACAAAATTTAAGTCTTCTGGCTGCAAACATTTCCTGGTTTACAGCTTCAGGTTTAAGCACGACCTTCTCCCATGACAGGGGAGACCTCTCAGCTCCTGTTTCCGTGGGGATTTCGGTCACCACCTGGTGCCTCCACCGCTGTAGCACCCAGGTGTGTTTGTAGCTCCTCCCTTACATCCGCCCTTCCCCCCAGACTCCCTCTCTCACAAACTGCCCCCGAGTCCAGGCTTCACCTTTCTCGGGGCTGGGCCTTTCACACCCCCCCGCAGCCGCAATTACCTCCTAACGAGTAGCGCTTTCCCCACCAGCACCTTGGCCTGGGGAGCTGCTGAAAGGTGAACAGTAAAGCCTAAGGTTATTTAAAAAGTGAGGAAGAGGAGGGTGCAGGTGATGGTCCTCTTGGATATTCATCAGTAATCAGGGAGTTATGTGCAGCCCTGATAACATTTAATGGAACATACGAATTTGGTCTCATATTTACTCTGGGGTGAGGAAAGAGCACATCCTGACCACGATATTTCTACTGTCAGGGTTTTTACACAAGCCTAGAGATGCTGCATAAAAAATATTGCAGAGCTGGCAGAGACCCTCTTCCCTTTTGCAAGCCTGACCCTGGCAGTTCAGCAGTCCTGCTAACGCTGCATGCACTGCACACACTGTGTCACCATTTCTCAGGAGGCTACAGGCACCCACACTCTAAGTAATAGCCTGTCTGGTACTTTACATGTTATGAGAGCTGCAATAAATCTATCTGCTTATTTATCTGTTTCCCTGGTTAAAGCATCCTCTTGGTTCCAACTGGTTGGAGAATTGAGAAACCTGCTTTTTTACTAGTCATATCCCCGACTCCATGTACTGCGTGGGGTTATTGTCTGCAGCTGCAGAACAAATTACTCTCATCAGCTGAGGGGGTGCTCACAGCCACCTAACTGCAGTGTCTTGTAGAGACAGCTGAGCTCCCTAAAACTAGTTCCTTTCAGTTCTAGTAGCTCTGTAACACGGGTGTTGTGAAGCTACCATCCCCCATTTATTTATTCAGGTTTTCCTGTGCCGAGTTCAACACTGCAGCAGTTAATTCACAGCCCAGATCACTGTGGCTCCGAGCTTTTATGTTCAAAACACCTTCTTGAGATGCTGAGATCCCCTTCACCTGGCCTAGCAGGGAGAAGGGACTGGAATCTGATTTCCTACTCTCCCAATGAGTTTTTCAAGTGGAAAAGGTGGGACTGGATGTAAAGGCGGAGAGAATATACCAGGGAAAAACTGAGGAAGGCCTAATTTACATCCTAGCCCTGAAAAGGAAGGAAAACATTTCCAAGCACCGAACCACTTTCGGGATCTGGAAAATTCTTTCCTGATCAGACCTAATTTACCTTACTGATAGATTTCCCCTGAGGAGGGCGAAGGATGAGGCAGCAAATATCTGCAGGGAGAGAAGCTTGTTTCTCACAGTGACGAAGACATAGATGAAGGACCCCCCCATGGCCAGCCAGGAATGGCAGGTGTAACATGTCCACCTGAATGTCTCAGATTAGACAGCTGGCTTGCACAAAGCTGAGCTTTCAAGACAAGTCTTGGCTCACTGCAAAATATTCTGGGTGCTCTAGCCAGAGCCATTTGAACTTACAAATTTCCTTTCCAGGACAAAGACCTGGCAATTTCAGATTTTTTTCTGTTATAACATGCAATGAAAAAGAAAAAAAAAAAAAAGGAAAAAAAAAATTAAATTTCCAGAAATTTTCTAGCCAA
>JANIJG010017969.1:0-20349 GCA_024611175.1 Megaceryle torquata
TAATTGGTTATCTGCATTTGGGATACGTATTCCGTATACGCCTCCGTCGCGGCGAGTGTACGTGCTGTACACGCTGCTCCTGCCCTGCTCCCTGACTTTGCTCAAGGTCAACTTCTTTCCTTTCTGCTCTTCAGGATAACTTTAAAGAGACTCAGAACTTATGCTGACTGAGGCTTAGCCAGACCTAACATGGGGTTGTCCAGTCCCTCAAAAGCCACCATATGTCCTTGTTCCACAAGGTATTCCTCTACATTCCAGTGTTTCAATTAAAAGATATTTCTTAAAAATTTAGAGTTCAATTATTAATTTATCATACTATATTCTACAAATACTGCATCAAAGATTAGTTAAAGTGATGTGTGCTAACAAGATATTACATCACCTTATGAAGTTTAAAAAATATCACCAAAGTGATTTGTTCTACAAATGGGTACCACAGTAATAGTTGCAATGACAAATCATTTATTATATTCAGAAGCTCTTTTATACTATTTGGAGACCTCTGCTATTTTTCAAACTGATTAAAAGCTGCTATTAGCAACATTGATAAAGTTCTTAAGTACTAAAATAATTCCTATGCACTCTTTGGCTCAAAGGATATATTTGCCTAAAGGCAATATTAAATCACATTGTGTTTTGTTAGACAACCCATATCATTCTCTATTTATATAATCTTATGATACATTATTTTACTCGGTTTTGTGGTCTTAGATTGCAGTAATTGTAATTTCTATTCTCATTAAACCTTTATCACCTAACTTAGAAAAAAAAAAAAAAAAAAAAAAAAAAAAGACGCTGAGCCCATATAAGCATGGCATGTATCCTCTCACAATAAGTCATTATAAATGAGAATGTTAAAATGTTTGGACTTTTATTCAAATAAGGAGAATGGAAAACTATCTTTTATCTGTAGGGATATGCTACATTGAAAAAAATCTCTGTACAAAAATAACCAAGATTTAATTACAGATTTATTATCCTTTTTTTCCATTTTTAGTGAAGTATTTCTATGTATGTCTGTTAAAATCATGTCTTTCTGCTGATGACATAACTTAATTAGAAGATGTAAGATAAACAACTTTCTGTGAGTCTTTGCTGTTGATGGGTTTGACTGCCAAGGTAACATTCCAGTGTCATAGCATTTGTTACCTTTCTTCAGTAACTCTGCTTGTCGGTTCATTAAACATTCAGGTTCCTTGGTAAGAGGAAAGAAAAGGAGAAGAGTGGGGTACTGTTTAATGATGCTCACCAAGCTGATGTGCATATTTTTACATTATCTTTATACTTAAAATGAAGACACTTCAGGATTGTGAAAAATGAGTCACAAACTCGCATACAAACATATTAAAATGTGGTCTGTGATCACTGCCTAGTATCAATGAGGTGCATTACCCAGTAGTGTGAGATAGCGTTCTATCAACCCCACAGAGAACTAGCATTATATTGGAAGTAACACAAACTGGTTTTGTCATTGTAAACCAAACACTGAAGCAGATAGAAATATCAGTGAAAACACTGCCAGTCATCTTTCCTGTGTTTCCCATTGCAGGTAGGGAGCATAGCACAGATTTTTTTTTAATAAATTTGTGACTTTGGTATACTAAGCTTGCCTCTAGAGTAGAATTAATATTAATATATATGGTGGTTTTGCAAAGAAGAATCCAGAGTGTTAAATATCACTTGATGAAATGTGGAGGAAATGATTGCTTTTTTAGTTTAAAGGTTTCCTTATTTTTTTTTCTGCTTCTCCAGCTATTACTGCAGTGTTTTCCTAGAATTACATTAAAAATGGGATGCTCATTGTATTGGTCTTGTTACCAAGCACTAACACAGTAGGTTCTTGCCAGCAAGATCTACAGTTCACAACTAAATGCATAATTTTTCATATTTGTTCATATTTTATAGGCTTTACTCGGTTACATCAGTGTGATTATGTTTGGCTTGGTTGGGAGGGAAAGGGGCCTTTGTGATTGGGTTCTTTTCCTTTCCTAAAAACAATTTTCAAGGAGAAGTATGGATCAGTAGTTCTCTGATGTCTGGGAGGCCAGCAGTCCCCAGGGGAGGCAGGACAGAGTCTGACAGCCAGGACCCAATGTCATCATGGTGGCCAGGGATCAGGGCAGACAGGGGTAGTGGGGACAGCCCCAAACCAGGGCACCAGGCACCTCCCTGGGGGCAGGAATGGGCCAAGTCCAGGCTGTGACATAGGCCTGTGAGGGGACCTGGTTCTGTGGGGACCATGGTTGTGCATGTCAGGGCTGTAGGGAGCTGGAGACTGGCCTTGCTGCAGTATCACGAGGGCAGGGGCTGATGGTATGGGGAGCTGGCATGAGGTCCTGGGCCATAAGCAGCATGAGGGAACTGGACAGGGGCAGTCAGGCGCTGTTGTTGCCCAGTTATGGGAAAACTTGATATATTTTAAACTATTTATATGAGACTCAAATGAATTAGGTGAAATATCTTAAATATTTAGATTACTTTATTCAAAGCTATAGTATTTATAATCCAGTCAAAAATACATTTGGATAAATGTTCTTTTACACTTCTTACTGTCCTAGGAATCACAGATACAGGGGTTTTTTTTACAAGTTGTAGGTGAAACATTGTGTGATATAAATCCAGCAACACTAATTTTACAAAGTGTAAGTCCTACAGCTAGGACCTTTTTACTTTCCAGCTCTCCAACCACACCACACAACCCCCAAAAGCCCCGTTCTGTAAAAATTTCCCACTAACTATTTCAATGTACTTTTGCTAAAAACTAAATATTCTGATATTTTGTCTAAAAATTTGGCATTTTGCTTTGGAGTTTTTGTTTGGTTTTTTTTTTGTAGTTGCATTTTCATTTTGGGTTATTCTGTAACCCACTCACCTGCGTGCACATATTGCTGTCATTTAACTTGATATCTCCTTTGCAGAGAACAGAGTTATTTCTACTATTTTATTACTTGGTTGTAGGGTTATAGAAGATAGTCCAAATGGGGCACTTGGTTGCTATGAGATAATGGAAGTTTTGTAAAGATCCTTAACATCATGATGACATATCCTAAAATCTTCCCTTCCTTTTTGCTCTCACTTATATATGCCCATCCATATAAAATTTAAAAATTTCCCTGTAATCAACATACTGAACTAGATGCTTGCTGGTGACAGTATTGGTTCTTGTAGTTAGAGTCTATAATAATTATAGTAACAGAAGTTTTGATAAATCCTACGCAAGAGTTTTGAGATAGCTTGCTGATTTTCTTATAAAAGATTTAAACTAACTAAAATTAATTTTTTTATATATATTGGTGTATTTTTTTCTTTTGAAAGATACATTAAAATGATCTTTTTAAATCTGTAGAGATCATTTATTTCATTTCGTTGTATTGTTTCTTTGCTTTGACTACATTTTTTTTCTGTATTCCCTGTCCTCTGCAATAGTGTTGAAGCGATATAGTTCAGATTTATCATCATATTGCTAAATGTGAGGCATACTCTACTTTCTTTGTCTTACTAGTCAGATATGTGAATGAACATTCGCTTTCTCTGGGGATTGTGATGTTTGGTCAGATGTCTTAAGAATAGGTTTAACTCACCTAAGAACGCGATGATGCATCTTGAAAGCCCATGAAGTTTTTTCACTTTGGTTCCCTTGGATACAAGACTTCCCTAAGACAATTTACACTAAAAATGTTCTTTCTTGGTGGTATATGGGTGCGGGTTTTTCCCTTTTGGCAAACATACTTTCATACTTTTTTTTTTTTTTTTTTTCTTTATTATCATTCAGGGCACTTATAGAGCTAGGGACTTGATTTATATATCAACACCAACATACCAATTTCTATTATGGAAACTATTAGTGTTTCCATTTTCCTTAATTTTCTTAGTTTAATTACAGGTAAGTGGAATTAGTTTATAAGAAAAACCAAAGAAAACAGCAATATTCATAGCTATTTTTATACAGACATAGATCTTTAAAGTAGGAAAAAGGAACTGAATAGATCACAGGTATCAGGGGGTGTGAGGGGTTGGAAGGAACCTTGGAGATCTTCAAGTCCAACCCCCTGGCAGAGCAGGATCATATAATCTAGCACAGGTCACAAAGGAATGAATCTGGGCGGGTCTTGAAAATCTCCAGAGAAGGAGACTCCACACCTCTGCGGGGAGCCAGTTCCAGTGCTCTGTGATCCTTACAGTAAAGAAGTTCCTCCTCATGTTAAGGTGGAACCTCTTGTGCTCCAGCTTATATCCATTCCCCCTTGTCCTATCACAGGGCACAAGTGAGAAGAGGCTGTCCCTTTCCTCTGGACACTCAGCCCTCATATATTTATAAACATTTATCAAATCCCCTCTCAGTCTTCTCTTCTCTAGACTAAAGAGTGACAAGAGATTTGATTCTAGAAAAAGAATAAGAGAAGCTAGGAAAAAAAAAATTAAAAAATCAGACAGTTCCTCTGTCAAAAAGCAGCCACCAAGAAGCTTCAGGCATGTGGGCCACAGTACAGAAATGTGCTCAATAAAATCAAATATAAAACTCTTTAAACAAATAAAATACCACAAAGTGCTGCAAGGCACATAAGGCTGAGAACATTCTCTGGAGACACTATATGCCAGAGTTGATTTAGTAGTCAAGAATTCACCTCTTGTTTTTTAAGTTACAAACCTGGTCGTCTCCTGGGTGATGAGCAAAAGTAGAACTGATAGAGGAATGAAGCTTATTAATCTAGGTTTTTAAAATGGTAAGAAACGGATTTCAAAGAAGCCACAAAAAGCCCATGACAGAGATAACCCTGGAACTCCCAGATATCCTAGGACTGATTTTTGCTTGGCCACTTTGAAACTCCTGCTCACACATCTGTTTTGTCACAAGTAAACAGTTTGGATTAAGATGGAGTAGTTGGTGGGCTTCTGCTCTGCACAATTCTAGCACTCTCCCTCCTCTTTCTCTCTGTTCTAATTAGAAGAAAAAAAAAAAAGACATTAAGAAAAAAAAAATCATTCAAGCAGTTTTGCTTTGGCAACAGAAAGAAGCAAAGAAGTGGCACTCCTACAGTAAAAATAGAGGCTCTGAGAGGGCAGAAACTTCCAAGAGATTATGGCTTCTGCTCCTGAACTGCTGCTGGCTCATGCACCATGTTATAAAGTAAAGTCAAACACATTAGTTTAAAGGCCAGTGGCCTGCAATGGAGCAGAACAGAGAAAAAGCTCACATTAGCCAAACAACAGACTCTGCTGAAGGCAGCAACCATTTTCTCTCTTTTATGAGATGCTGTCTGCCTGCATAGTGTCTCTCATCTCTCTCTCTGTGAAGTCTAAAGGTTAGCTTAAACAAGGTGGCTTCAGGTAAACCCTCTGACTGCAAAAGTCATGAGATAGGCTGCTTACACAGCCAGTCATCATGTCTCAGATGAGAGGCAAGAAAAAGCAGCTTCCTAAAATATCTCTGAATTGCAAGCCTCTAGACTACAACTTTTTTATATACATAGACTAAATGAAAGTTTCGTCATGTGCACAAACACTACTATGTTTCATCAAGGTTTCCTAACAGTCAGCACTTACCCATGGGGGTATGATAGTGAGGGTGCCCAGGTTCAAGTTCACTGCTGCAGAAACATGACTGTGTAAGTGTGGCACTGTCAATCTAATCTGCAGGCTGCCCAAAGAGCAAATTCTCACTACTGAGCACTATTGAGTTGCTTCTTGGCTTCTGTTACCAGATTTTGAAAGACTTACCCCCAGATATAATGCAGATAACCCCAACAGCTGGCATAAGAGGGAATCAAAGTATACCAGACTAAACTGCAGCACTGGCATGATGCCTGGTGGTTATGCTACATATACTAGAATTACAACACTTCCAAGGTAATAGAAAGCCAACTTCAATACAGTCAAGGTCTTACTTTCCAAGCTTTATATCTGTCTTGCAACACCAGACAGATACCTCTCAGTTAGCTTTAGGTGAGTTTTTACATCTGCAGTGCTCAGACCAATGTGCAGAAAAAAAAAAAAAAATCCTACTGCTCCTCTGAAACTCAAGAGCAAAGAGACTAGGATGGTTTCCTTAAAAAAAAAAAAAAAAATTTAAAAAAACCAATGCATAACTGTGCCATGAAGTTTTAGAGAACACATAATTCCTCCTACCCCACAGAGGGTTGGCTTTAAGCCCAGAAGAGTGTTTAATACCAATATATTAGAAAAATTTTGCAATATTCCACAATTTGATAGACTTTGTTGTAGACAATCCTTTCTATTTTCCCCCCTTCCACTCCTCCATAAGAGGCTGCATGCCATTAACATAGAAGTGCTTTTACACCTCTGTACCAAAGCAAGCAACCATGACTGGTTTTAACTCATGGATAGAAGGTCAAATTAGAAGAAACGGAGATCGATCTAAAAGGATAAAAAAGGTCCACACAGAAAATTCATCTAGGAAAAATTCATCCCCCTGAGACTTCAGAAGAAAGAAAGCCACAGCAAGCAGTGGGTTCATAGAGAATAGAAGAAACCTGCTCAGTAAAATCTACCTTAAAAAGAAGGCAGAGTTTTACATCTTAGATCATACAACATGAATTCTCACTAACACATGAAAAAAAAAAAAAAAATCTTAAAATCCACATATGAAGAAAAAAACCCCACACTATTTATGCTTAAGGGAGCGTATTTCACCTGCACACACAAGTCTACTAGACTGACCACTACAATAAGGAAGAGTCTGATCAGCATCTGCTGCTGCAAAAATCACAATACAAGACAAGAACAAACTTTTGAGAAAGTTGTCGCACACACGAAACAGGCCCTTATGAAAAGCCCCATTGTTTAGGGTCTTAGGAACCTGCTGACAGGGAGGGAAGGAATTATGTTGATGAGTTAGCTGCAGAGTTACTTGTCTGGTAAATTGAGCCACAAAGATCAAACTTAAAATGACTTGCAGTATTCACCGAATTCTCTTGTTTAAGGCCCTGCCACACAAACTATCTGATAGCTATATAACATAGATTATTGCCATAAAGGAATCAGGCAGGCTATCTGAACCATTGTGTCATTTTTTGGTTACATTGTGCATTATCACATATTCAAACATGAGCAGCACAAATAAATAGAACACAGACTTCCTGAGCGAGTCTTCTAAAACAACCCATGTCATTAGTGTGTTGAAAACCACCTCTTAACAGCAGTTCAGAATGTGAGCGACAGCCACAGGGAAGTAATCAAAGCTCAACACACACTGGATTCCTTTACCTGCAATAGAATATAATGAAAAGCAAGTCCACCATCATTGCTCAGTGAAGGTAAAGGATCATGTATCTACCATAAGAAATCATGCAAATGTACTTTATGGAATGGAAAGAAATGGGGGGGGGGGGGAGGGTTGAGGAAAAAAACCCACGAGGATGGATAAGAGGCAAAATTTAGTCAGAGACATAAAGGATTATTGACTTAGAAAAACAGTAGCATGAAATTGGTCAACACATTTTTCCATTTGCAAAGTGTCATACATTTCATTTCCTCAGACCTGTTTAGTTAGTTTTATAAAACACAAGGGAAGGAAAACTGCAGAAAAAAAATACCCCACACAATGATAACTGAACTGCTGGCAGTTGTCAAGAGTAATAAAGAACAAAGTAATAATTCTGTATGTCAAAAACTACATCTAGAAGCTCTGACATTCCTCTCCACTCTCTCTATTAGCTAATTACCTCTGAAAACTCAGTAAGCTTGCTTGAAAGGTTTTGTATACCTGCAACTTAAAAACATGAAGCAGCTGAATTCAAGCCCTTCCTTAAAGCTTTTCTTAAAAAAAAAAAAAAGGCCTGCCTATACATATGAATGCATTTGTTGTAAGACAAGAGTAGTCTTAGACACACCCCTACAACAGGATAAATACATCTCAGCAAATTAGAAAAAACTGAATACCCCTTACTTCTGCTCTCATAAAGAGTTAGCATGTTTCAAACTGCAATATTCTTCACTAGTATCATAAAGAAGCAAAATCTGGAAGCAGATCTAGCAGCCTAAACTTGGATTGTAGAGTTTTTAATCAATTCAATCTTTCACAGTTCCTACAGCAAAGGGGATTATGATGATACTTTAAGGCCTTTGAAGGGGCCAGTTTTAAAAGATTTTTTTTTTTTTAATATATTTCTGAAAAAAATTACAACATTTCTATTTGCTAGACATGTTTGAGTGAACACTTTCTCTCTCTGAAGATGGGAAAAAAAAAAATCTTGAAAAACTAACAACTAAATCTATGCTTAGGTCTGTCCAAAGGAGAGCAAGTTAACTAACTGGCTACCAGATAGTCTTTAGACCAAATAAAACAATTAAATCAGTATTTGGTTTTAAACAGCTTACTCTACTGAAAATACTCAGAGGGGGGGAAGAAAAAAGACAAAGACATTAACAATACTTAGTACTGAGTGTGACAAAGATGCAGTGGTAAGCAATTGCTCACACTACTTCCAGAGCAACTGTATATGTGCTGGAAGGAAATAGGAAGGATTTCAGTAAACATTTAGAGCCTCTATGTTTCTGTACACCACTGTACTTGCAAAACCTCAGGCTAGGTAATGAATAATTATGCTATAGCCCAGGCTAGCAGAGGCCAAAGTACTCATCTAATTAGTGCTTAAGCCCCTGTTTAAAAAAAAAAAAAAAAATAGCCCACTCCATTTTCTTGTCTAGAAGTACATCTTCACTACACTGTAACAAGCTTTACCATAATTTAAAGACAAATAAAATTAAATTCAGCATTTAAGGAGAAGACTTGCAGTTACCAGTTAGAATAAAACTACCAGCTGCAGTGTGCTAAGTAAAGGGATTGTGCTCCCTGCTTCCAAAAGGACTGACAAAGAATCCAGTTTATGACTGAATTCTACTAAAGGCATTAAACTGGTTAACCATGGAGTGAGAGAGGGATCATAATAAATTGTCAAAAATTGCTGAAAGATATAATTAAACCATATACAATCTAAAAGTGTAAGATAAAGGGCAAAAAGACCAAAAGAATCAAGTCCTCTAACATGAGGTTCTTACAAAGTATTCTCTTCTAAGGATGCAAACACCCCAGAGGAGCTTTTGGAAGTTGCTCTTCTACAATAGCAGAACTGTTTTTAATTTCCAGTTCCATGAAGAGAAGCTTTAAAAAACTGCTCTGAAGTTTTCTTCTTTTCTGAAGTCATCTTACTGTCACACTTGGGTTCTGTGTACTGAGTGCTACCAATACCACACTGCAATTAACAGCAGTTTGTGCTTTTGGACAGGGGGAGGGGATTTCTTTATATGCAACATTAAATCATTTAATAATGCATGATTTGTACTAAATGTTAATATTGTCTTCATTTCTATTACTTCTGTTAGAAAGAACAGCATGAAATCCTCTAAAATGGGGAAGTTGTCCCACTTGAAAAATAAAATTAAAACTGGCACTGGCCTTGCGATCTCTTCTGGGGAAGTGACAATTGGATCCATAAAGGATCCATAAGGATGGGACATTCCAGCCTGGCGCAGGACACCTGGTGTTCTCAGCCTTCTGCACAGCCACAGGGACAGGAGGAAGCTGAATTCAGGGAACACTACAGCTCCTGCTTTCCCCAGTTGCCAGCCAGAGCAAGAACCTGTGGTCTCTAATAGCTCCTGACAGTGCAGATCAGGCTCTGTGTCCTCTGCTAAAATGGTTACCTGCACCAATCCTTGTCTTTCCTTCTCCCGCCTCAGACTCTTCATTACACCTTTACACTTCCCCCTCTTCCTATCTCCTTGTTTCATTTATCCCCTTGCTTCACCCTTCCACATCTGCATATCCTTTCATTTCTTCTGTAATTAAAGTGGAACTGAAGTAACAGACTATAATTAAAATTACTTCCAGCAGGGTTCCTTTCAACCTGCATCCACGGCACCAGTGTCCAGCTTCAGGACTCCACATTCATCCCGGACTCAGAGAGAAGCCACAGCACTGAAAACTGACCATGATGCAGGTGCCTCAGTTGCACAACATATCATCAAAGCCAACCATATATACAAGAGCTACATTTGGCTTACAAAGCTTATGCTACCTGTCTGCATTGCTTATGCTACACGCTACATTTCTGGCTACCTGTCTTACAACATGCCTAGTGTAGGCAGGCCCCATTACAACTGTCAAACAACAACCATGAATGACAACAGTTCATATGAGCAAGTGACATACTTGAAAAAAATTGTTTCTAGTTCCAGTTAGCCAAGATATTTTTCTCAAAAGGAAAAAGCAAGTGATAGGTTACACAAGTGCAGGAATCCAAGCTAGGACCAGTTCAGCCGGTCTGCTGAGGGAAGTACAGATCATGGATTTTTCCTCAGTTAAACAAAAAGGTTACATTCTGAGTTTCACTTTCAGGACTTTCAAAAATCTTGTCTCTACAAGAGAGGTTTGAGTGAAAGGAACAAGGGACTCTACAATCTGACAAGAAAACAAGACAGCATTAATTTCTTCCAATAATAGTAATTTCTCACAGTTTGAATATAACACTTCACCCTTACCTCAACTTTGCTTCCTGGATCATGAGCTGCAGCAGCAAAGTAGACCACCTCCTGTACTTCATCTCTGGGCCGTGCAGAGTTCTTTCCAAACACCACCAGCCCATCTTTAGAACATGGGGGAAAGGCTACAAAACAGTAACTTGGGGGAGCTGCAGCCATCCTGGGAAGGAAAGGAAGAGTAAACAAGCAAAAACATTTTGTTTGCTGAAATGTTAATTGCATGCCTTAGAGAATTGTCCAGTCTACTGCTACTTCTAGTTAAGAGCCAATGTATTCACTCTATCAGTCCGTTGGTTGTCCGATGACAATGGAAAAACAGGTCAACCCAAAGGATGCTATTCTGTGTTTAGTAAAAAGAATTATAGACCTTTTCAGACATTTCTCACCCAAGCCTTGTGAAGGCATAAAGAAGAGGAAAACAGGCAGGATACCTGTATCTTAATGGGTATACTTAGCCCCCACAGAAAGAAGATACTCTGCACTGCAGCTGTTAAAGAACACACGACCTAGATGTATTCTGCTGACTAAGACAAGGGCAGAGACAAAGAATAATTTTTAATAATTTACTCTCTCAGTTTAATATTTTTTAAAAGGAAAGAGAAGACATGTTTGAAGGATTCCCAAGGGAGCAGAACGGTGTAATTGGAAACATAACAAAGATATAGCACAATTATATCAAAATCTGCCTGTCAATTTATTTAATCAGATCAGAGAGAGTTTGAAGCACTAATTGCACTTTATTTTCTCTGTGGTTTGTCTACATTGCTGCTCTTAACTGAAGTTAATTGATTGCAGCTTATTTGTTTATTCAGACTAATGGGAATATTCTTTGATAACACAGGTTTTAGGACTAGGTGTTTGCAATGACAGTATATTCATAAAAAATGTAAACTGTCTCAGGACTATGACACTACTGTAGTTGGTCTTGTGTACATTGCCTTATCTGACATTATTTCCACCATTCAGGGAAAGTTCTGGCACACACGCCTACAAAAGAAAAAGGTGGTGTGTTTACTGCTTGTTAAAACAGCACAACACAGATGGCTGAGATTTCTTCATAGATCTTATCATTGCATCAGAAATTC
This sequence comes from Megaceryle torquata, assembly GCA_024611175.1. Classification (NCBI taxonomy): domain Eukaryota; kingdom Metazoa; phylum Chordata; class Aves; order Coraciiformes; family Cerylidae; genus Megaceryle; species Megaceryle torquata. The sequence goes on from JANIJG010017969.1 coordinate 11,586, forward strand.
CAGCCCCAAAACGAACAAATATGTTCCTCTTCTCCCTCCACAATCTCTTGAGCAAGTAAAAATATCCATACACCTTTGGGCTCCTTTGAAACAGCCAGTACAATCAAAATGTTCCTCCAAAAGCTGCTTGTTTATTTGAAAGACAATGCTGGGGGTGGTAATGCATGCAGAGCTGGTTTTGATCATAAATTTGAACATCTTTCAAGCCATTCAAATTTTACTTTTTTTTTTTTTTTATATCATGTGAGCATGTAACTTGTCAAAGAATAACAGGCTTCCAATATTAAACAAGGAAAAAAACCACACTTTTTTTGAGAAATCTCTAATCAATAACATGGTAACTGTTGTGAAGAACACAAGAGTTTGGGTATAGACTATGAACAGATCACACAGATGTTCAACCTTGCAAAAAAACTTCAAAAGGTGATGTGTGATAAAGGTGTTCTCTACCAACACAATGTGAGGTAATGAATTGCTTAAGGAACTCAGTCAACCTTTTAATTTAGGTGACATTATATACAAGAATTATCAGCCAGTTGATTTGAAAATGCATTAGGAAACAAATAAATCCCTTTTTACAAGCAGAGTTTTGACCAGTGGGAAAGCACAAGCTATAAGCTGGAAGGACTTTGGCTGATGAAATAACACCCAGTGGAGGACAGCTATTTGCAGTCTTGAATATTGTACCATTGAGTTTCGGTATTTTACTGGTTCTAGATGAGTGTCTTGCAGAGAGACATGAAGACAAGGCTCCACTCTTATACCACTTGTGAGTCATCAGAGCATTTGTGATTAAACTGAAATGCAGTATGCAGGGTATTGCCCAAACATCATCACAAACTAATCCATTTAGTATTTTGCTATGAATTATATTTGAGGATTTATGTTTATTTTGCTGTGTTAGTGATGTCAACCTAACTGCATTCCAGCACCTTAAGTGTTCACATCTACCTTCAAGTATGTCACCATTTAGCGCTCTAAATTTGTCTTTTGATGCCTAGACAGACCAGCCAAAATCTTGAATAACTTGCAGGCTTACTGTGGGTCTCAGTATTCAAAATAGATGTTTTCTTTATTCTATATACAAACTAAGTGGATTTATTTGAAATACCTAAGGCAGCTGAAAGACATTACACACCTTGCAGCCTAAAAAAGAAAAGTTAAAGTGATACACAGTACTAATTTTTAATCACACGAACTTCTTCAAATTACATACCAAATGCATTGCCAGGTAGGCTTAAAAAGACAGGATGGAAAGCATCACCACTGTTACTGAACAAACTGGAAGGTGTGCAAGACAGACTTTTACATACCTACAGACTAAGTAGGCAGGGAAAAGAATTAAAAACCTGTAGGTATCTGATGTTCTACAGACCCCTGAAGTCCTCCTTGGACTACAGCAGGCTCAGTTGTATTTGTGAGGTTTTTTATTTTTTTACCTTAAATAAACCAACAGTTACTGTTTCAAAAATAAATTGCCACTTTGGTAACACTTTTTAAGTATGAAAATATGAGCCAGATACTCTATAACCAGAGTCTATTTCATGCTGAGTGGTATGTAACAGTTGAACATTGCAAGCTGCAAGTTACAACCTTATGCTGAAAACACAACTGTCTTTAGAATTGGCACTGCAATGTTAAACTACATTTCTAGAGAAGGAAGCTAGCTATGATTCTAGCAGTGTACTAGTCTCAATCTACTCAGTTTGCTGGGTAACAGTTTTTCTTAAAGTGAACCTCATTTCGTTCACTTTAAATATGACAAGGATGGCAGTTTCTCAGATACACCCACAACCTGTGTTTGTTCACTGAACTTCAACCTTCCTCCATCATGTAACTAAAGCAGTCTGTTAGCAGCTACCTATCTAAGCAGGACATTTCTACTTGCCTACTTCGTTGTCCTTTTTTCTTAGTGCAACTTCAGCTCGTCCTCATTCTCATTTTCACACATTTGCCACCTCATTGCCCTCTCACAAAGTACCATCCTGACTCAGTACCAAACAAGTATCTTTCTTCTACAGGAGGATACTCCACAGTACCTCTAATAAATCAAGCTAATTTACAAAACCATCTGCTGTTCATCCTTACTCTTTTTTTTCAGAGATTATTTTCTCCTCCAACAAAAGACAATCCTGAAAACCTTAGAAAACACTGTGAATGAATGCAAATAGATCTCAAAGAACACCTTGTTGCACACTCACACAGTTCTTTACTACAGAGCATGTTAGCAGACAGGGCTGATTTTCGAAACAGATCATACCTCCTATCTAAATTTCGGTGTAGACAGCAGCAAACCTACCCTGTATGTCAACTGGTCCTACATTTGTTTGCAGACCATTACACTCATGGATGGGCCACTGCAAGTTAGGTGAAACAGGGACCACACAGTCTTATAAGCTATACGCAAACCCATATAAAACCACTAGAAAATAGGCAAAGATCTGTACATTATGCTACTCTACCACATAATAACTGCTGCAGTTTCAGGTAGTCAACAGGCATCTCACTTGGTTGACCTAGCATCACAGTGAGCACAAAGGCTGGAAAACCAGTTCTGAGTGACAGCCATGAGGTAATATACTCCACTTGCTATCTTTTCATTTGACAAAAATGTTTTGCAGCAGGGATGTGATACTGGATTTGGTCATATTTTTCCCAGTCTCCTGGTCACTATGGCACTTAGCCAAAAAAAAAAAAAAAAAAAAAAAAACCCACCAAAAAAAAACCAAAACACCCCAGTTTTGTTTAACAAGACCCTTTATTAAGATCTTCTCTCACTGTGATAACTCTCATTTAGACACTGCCAAGCTGAATTAATTGTTTGAACAAATTGCCATTACTGTCAATGGTAAAACAGATGAGCTCATGAGTACTTTGATGTAGAAAGAAAGGAGCACCATCCATTGAGCGGTTTCTGGCTCCAGACAACACAATGGGAAACAACTGGTACAACAATTATCAGGGCTTTATAAACATGTCTGAAATTCATTATACTCCTGAAATTGGGTGAAGAAGTGCTATTGCCTAGCACCACCTCAAGCAAACGAACCTATAAATCTTGATAGACATAGGATACTAATCTTCAGGATGAAAATATCAAGATCTGGAACATTTCACTCTAGCATATTTTCCATTTCACATTATGAGGATCTTATAAATGCAACACGTATTAAAAAGGGTCCCAAATTCTAATTAGAACAACTTGCACTGTTAGTGTCAAAATTTGTCTACAGTCAGACTTTGAGTGGTCAGTAAGGAATAAAATTTTTATTCTTTAAGTCTGTACATAAAGTTTGTAATACAATCTTATGAAAGCTTTGTTTAGATGTCACTTCTTTTCATGCATAGAGAAAGAAGAGACAAATAATGCTGTTATAGTAACAGACAAGGAGAACAGATTGCAGCATCCCATCCTCCCCTCATGAACACATGACTATCAGAGACTGAAACCATGTTGCTAGAAGAGGGCATAAATTATTCAGTGTGTTTTGGAGCCTTCCCCTTGACCCAGGAAAACTAAAATAGCTATGTATGAAAATAAAGCACTCTTGAGCTTAGCAAGTTAGAGTCCCAATTAGAGAAAGGAAGATTTTCATGCTAACTTGATCAAGACTTTTTTGGTATTAGTTTTGGTTTTGTTGGTTTTGGTTGGTTGGTTTTTGTTGGTGGTTTTGTTTTTTTACAGAATAATATTGTGTGCTGCTTCTATGAAAACTGCAATTTTGTACTGAAACTTTTAAACCCATCTAATTCTACTTGTTTGCCAAAATACCCTGAAGATACTAAGCATGAAGTAATCACTAGTTTTACAAAATTACAAATTATGAGCAAATTGGCTTGCCAACAGTAGCCTTCATAGTTGCTATATATCATTTACTAAAAAAAAATTACAAAAAAAATATTGAATATTGAATACTATGAACTATTAGGTTTTGAAGCTCTTCTAATAATTTATTGTTCAAGCAGTTTCAAAGCTGATTTCTAAAACTGTAAAATTACATTTTCCAACAGCAAGTTATTTTCTCTGTGTTTTCTTTCAATTAGAAAACAAAACAATAGACTTATGAAAGTGCAATAATCACTAGGAAGCAGTAGGCAATAAAAAGGATTAGTATGAGAAAACAGGGTCAAAAAAAAAAAAAAGGATATAACTTGACATTTAATGCATGCTTATTGAACTGTACCAATACTTGCTCTTCACACTTTTTTTTAATTGCTGGTAACTTAATGCCCTGCAAATATGTCTCAAGAAAAGCCAGACACCCCTAAAGTCACATATAAAATCCCCTTTGGTTGTAATACAAGTAAGGCTTGCTGGGGTTTCTGAAACGTTAATTAAGATTTATTGTTAATGTTAATTAAGACTTACACCAAATGAAAAAAATTCCATAGTAGCTACTCCTATGTGTAGAGCTATGCCTCTCCTGACAAGGCATCACTTAGGCCATGTTAACTGATGCACATGTACAAACAGCTCTGCCCTTAATATGCTATGCAAAATTTTATTTTCCTACACCAATACAGTCTCTTCCCTAAAAGTTTAATAATACTCGGCTAACATCGTGTAGAACAATACCAGACCAGAAAAAGATATTAAATGGTGAGTCAGCTACTGCCAGTACAGCTCCTCTTCACAAGAAATGAAAGCAATGCTCAAGTAGATATTAAGGAAAAAAGTTCAGTGAGTCCAGTCAGCACTGACAACAGGAAAGCATTCACCTCATGTTACTATGAGTAGAATTTCACTGTAAAAGTTGCCTTGTATTGTTACGATTAGACTTACAAGCAGGCAAAACCTGAGCTTGATCAAGCCAATCCTTCCCCTAGGAGCATAACTGCTACATTCATTACTCAGCATAGCTGTGCTAGCAAGTCTTCCAGCATGGATGGAACCACAAACAGCACACTTTGCTTTCATTCAGCTTAGTGAGGCTGCACAGATGCATCACATAAATTTGTCTTTCAAACATTTTCTAAGTTTGCCTTCAAGAGTTTTGATGGCATAACTGTCAAGCTTTCTGAAGTATGGACATAACCAAAGTATTCTACAGGCTGAAGTCTAAACCTGCCCTAACTCAGTTTTTTAAGCACACCTATGTCTGTCCTGTATAATGCTGGTGATAATCAAGATCGTGTTTTTAAGAGCGTGGATATCCATAAAAACAGGGGTGGGAGGTTTAACACTGAGGTGTCATCTCAGACCTCCACAGCAGTTTGGTCAGAATGCCCGTTTTACTGATCATATAGTCTGTTTTTTCCACCCTTACTTCTATAATTTCTTCAAATGAAAACTGGTCTGGAATAGGCACTTTAGGGATCAGAAATACAGAGAGAGACTGCTAAACACCTTTTTGGTAAGGTCTGACTACGTTCTGGTGATGACAGCATTTTCTTTAATGTTCATATTGCAGAAGGGTTTTGAGCTGCTTTTTAAGTCTAAGAGCGCATTAAACCTTTTACAAAGGCATACAACTTGTTTCTGGGTATTAAAGGACGATTCTTCCTACTGCGTTTTGGGCTGTTATAAAACAGAAGCCCAGCTGCGATAATACTCCTGAACTATTTCAGTAATGTTTAAAGATCTCAATAAATCTGTTTTCATGGCTACCAAAAAGGGTAAAGTGACCTAACCTGCAAGAGACATTTACAAAGAAAAACTGAGAGGCAGCACGTGAACAAGGGGCCTCAAATTTGGATCAGGACTGTTTCATTAGGAAGGGAAGAATATATCAAATAAGCCACACTATTCTCAGTTCTTCCATATTTTTAATGGTGTGATAGGAGAAAGGTCAGTTACAAGTGAGAAAACCTTATTCAGAGTTTAGTTGTTGGTTTTGAACCTCTATTTTAACTTTCAAATTAAGAAGTTTCCTGTGCTCGAGACAAGCCTCTATTTCCATTTACAAATCAAGCCTAGCTTCTTGCGCACAGAGACATGTGATCTTTGCATCTTGCAGAAAAGCAGTGTTCCCAAAAACAGAAATGAAAAGCAAAATTCATTCAGCTGCAGGCACAGAACAAAGACACAAAACCAAAAGACACAATAATAATATTGTTCCCATTTTAGGAAACACTGAAAGGTTATTTTTTAAATTGACAATTTGGACAGTTTTAATGCATGACTTACCAGGAGAGAGGAAGGTTGCATTTATTAAGAAATTAGACAGCAGAGACTGTTCCTGAATATAAAGCACAAAAACATGCCAGATCTCTACGTCCTTTATGGTTTGGATGTTTCATTATTAGATCAAAGTCAAACTGTTTGACTCTTTCCTTACCACTAATGGGTGATGATACAAATTTACCACTCAAAGGTGCCACATAAAACTTTGACTCTGTTTGTCTAAACTGTGTCTAAGAAAATATCTAAGAGGAGATAGCAGTAGTGGAAACTTATCAAGGCATGCTCAACTGGTTTTTTGGTTTTTTTTTTTGTTTGTTTGTTTGGGGTTTTTTTTGGGTTTTTTTTTTGTTTTTTTTTTGTTTTTTTTGTTTTTTTACAGTAACTACATGCTGAAAATGTCTCAATAATTTGCTCAAAATGAGCAACAACTCAAACTTCTAGTTAGAGATTTGGGATGGCTATTTTCTCCAGTAAGTTTACTTTTAACTTTGAATTACAAGAAGTAGTAATTCCCTACACAGACATGAAATCAAGTTGCACTTCAAACTTTCCCAAGCAGTACTCCCCCTTTGGTCACTCAACTGAGCAAATGCATAGTAGGCTTGGAAGGGTTTGAAAATATTTCTCTTGCTGTAGGTGGGAAAATATGGAATACTCCTGGCAACAGCTGCCAGATTTCTTAAGACTTTCTAAAAAATTAGATACTGGCCATCAGATGAGCATGGTAGAACTCTTCAGCATTTCAGCTGGTAGAAAAGTTTTCAGTCCCTTTAACAACCAGCTCTTTTTTAATCAGCTAATTCACATTCATCCAGCCTTTTAAAGTAAGCATCTTTCAAAAGAAGATAGGATTTTATTTTTTTTTCCCTCAAATAATCTGAATTATGTTAATGAAAACATAGTTCTATTTAAAAACAATCAGGGTCAGTCATCCAGAAGACAGCAGATTTCAGTCTCATTTCCATCACAGGCTGTGTATACAGGGAAAATTCATTATTTATACAGACTTTTCACTGAGTGGATGTCAATGAATTAAGTCACAGAACTCTATTCCTTTTGTAGCTGCTATTCTAGCCCACAGTTTAAGGTATATTTGTAACATTCTCCATTTCATAGAGAAGCAGCTGTTTTCCTGCTTCCGTCACTGGGGTAGAGATGTTTGTTAGGAGCTGCTGGCATCTAAAGCATCTTTATACAACTTCATAAAGAGAAGTCGCTAACTGCTGCATAATAATTAGCCATGTAGCTTCCTCTCTTTGTAAAAATCCAGCCCAATCTACTTTTGCTGTTCAGTTAGGTCTCCATCACTGCAGAGGAAAGACTGTCCACCTTCACACACAACCAGCTAAGGCACGCTCACTGGCAGTCCTTTCAAATTACTAACATCATTAGATTAACAAGGTGTAAAATAAAAAGCATCAAAGTATCTTGTTGGAAGTCTCAGTTTAGATTAAAATATAACCTAAAAAAAAGAGCAAGTATTGCAATACTAGCAACAGAGTTTGCAAATATTAGGATGGAACACTACACACTGAGGCAGAAACCAGCTCTTCAGGTACCTTACAGAGAGGTGGGTAGAGACAACAATTCTGTGCAATTTCTACATCTGCTGAATTTACAAATGAGAAGACCAATACACTACATAGAATGTCCAGCTTCGAAAGTCTTCAAGTCCATAATAAAGAAAGAAATAATTACTGGAAGCTGCTAGCATAAACTAACACACTTTCCCTCACACAAGCTGCATAACGCATCCATGGTTGAAGACCTAGGAAGGGGTGGGTGGAAAGCCAAATTCAGTACCCTTTACCAAAAATACCAAACTCAGCAGAAGTAAACAAATGGAGCTTAAGCCATGCCCTTTTACCAAGAAAAAAAGTTACAAATATCTTCCAAAAAAGGAAGTTACCATAAAAATCTCAAACTCTTAAGCATCGGAAATATCAAGGAAATCAAAACCTACTTCTATCAGTAAAGGATTCCCATCTACATTTGCCTCAATATAATACTTGTCTTTTTAGACTGTCTCCTTAAACACTGGGATTTAAAATTACTTGGAAATGTTACAGCACTATAAATGGTTTGAGTCAATTTCAGTCTTGATTAATCTCAAATCAGCAGAGGATCAACTTCCTAAATATATATTATCAAGGGTTTGTTTTGAGATTTATTTTGGTTTGGCTGGAGAGCTTGGGGTGCATGTTATCCACAAACCAGCATGCTTAGAGATGCTTGAAAACCCTAATTCTAAATCAGCTTTTAGACCCATAGTTGAAACACTAATACTCTATAACCAGAGTCAGTCACTGCACTTCCCACAAGTTCATGTGTTTATTATCTTCTAACCTACTGAGTAAATTTAGCATATACCAATAGTTCACATCACAGAATTTACCAAGTGTACTGCAGCACAACAAATTCTCCAGGATTCTTAAAGTTGCATATCTTGCAGGTATGGATGGCTTTACCCAGTTCTAAGGACATTCTTCATAGAGTTAGATTTATACATATGTGCACTTGTAGGATCAGGGCCCTAACAAAGCTGTCTTCTCTTTGAGATGCTGGCTTAATATGATTTTTTTTTTTTTTTTTTTTTTTTTTTTCCGCTCTACTTTAGGGATAGGGAGAAAAAAATGGGGG
>JANIJG010017970.1:0-13527 GCA_024611175.1 Megaceryle torquata
GAAAACATGAAAGTATTTACTGACTTTTGAAAGGAAAGTATGGAAGAAAGCACCCTTATCTCTCACTCCAGAATGCCCCTACCCTTAAAAGTGGCCTCCTCCATTCCGAACGAAAACCAAATATTGTTCGGGTTTGAGCTACCTGGAGTGTCTGCCAGATCCCAGTTTCTTTCCAGACACAACAAGGCACCTCTTTGGCCCATCAGGATTATTAGACCGGTGACCAAACAGCTTATGCATCACCAATGCTTACTCCTAAAGGTAACATACCTAGACCACCACCTAATTATTTAAGGGTTTTGGTATACACTGCAACAAGAAGTAACAACACAACTTTAGAGAGGATTCATTACACTTTTCACTCTGTAGTTCCTCCCTATCGCACTGCACCAGTAGGAGTCAACCCATGATAGTGCCATTCAAGAACAATGCTCTGATTTGATTTCTTCTTTTCCGAACACCTCCGTTTCGCTTTCCCTTTTCTTAAGCAGACAGAGAAAAATACACATTTAGGTCCACAACACGTTACGTCTTCCTGGAAATCATAAAGAACTTAAAGGACCTATTCAGTTTTCCACACATACAACAACAAAATCAGTGGGCCAAACTCACAGAGCCGTGTCTCATTAGCAGTGCACTTGTATTGGTCTCTGCAGTTCTTCACCTAAGAAGAAGTGTGAAAAAAAACTAGCAGAGGTTAACACTTGTATTATTTTGTGGGTATCTCAGGAACACTTAGCAGGTTTGGTGTAAATTCAGCTAAGAGGAAATTAGTAACTCAAGTTTAGATGCTGACAAATCTTGGCTTTGGAGACAACTTAAAGTCCATTTGGATACAAAAGGAAAAAATAAACAACTAAGACTAATCATCCTTGAAAAGGTATGCTAGACCTCCTGAAAACAGGTTATACCTACACATAGAGAAGCCACTCAAAATCACTCAGAAGGCCATAAAATCTGCTGGCCATTCTATACATATGTAAATATAATTAGTGGGATCATTAGCAAGTACATCAACTGTTGATGGCCAAAAGCAGAGCTTGCCTACCTGCTCAATACTTTGCATCACAAGACATGTGCATTACAAACACTCCAAGACCACTCCAAGCTACAAATGACTGATCACTACCCTTTGAACCATCACCTGTACCTTAACTAAATCCACACGCATTAGACATCTATAAACAAGACCTTTAGAAGCATAAAAACTCCTGTGTTAAGACAGTTCCTAAGGAAAGATTAAAATTACTTTCCCCAAGGTTGGTTTATAATTACTAGATTTTTTTTTTTTTTTAAGTGTTCCCTCTTAATGTTGGTCCTCTCAAAGAAAAACTACTTCAAACAAAAGTTTTATGAAGAAATTCCCAATTGTCAACTATTTTCAGATCATTTCAGTTAACCCCCTAAAACTAAAAGCCTTTCTTTGAAAAAAAAAAAAAAAAGTCATTGATATTCTCACTGGAAAAATTCACTCTAAAAATTACTCACTTTGGGGTTGGTTTTTTTTGGCACTTTCTCCTGAAACAGTGGGTACTTGCCCTAATCACAGACAACATTCAGCTCATTAAAACCACTGTTCTAATCTGGTAGTGCAATTCCTTGCTTCCAATTGACCCCGAACTTCATCTGTCCTTGTCACTAAAGCCACCCAAAGGACATTTTCCTACATCACCTGTTACCATTGCAGGGAAGATAACACGTGCATTGGGGAATCACCAAAATTCATGCTATATTCCCATCAGAAACAAGCAATGAAGAAAAAACATTTAATGCTTTCCCCTTCTTTTTCTTATCTTTCCTTATAAACACAGCCATCAGTTCACTCCCATACTTACATACTAATACATTATGGAATCCCCTGCACTTACCTCAAAACTGTTCTACCTGTAGCATCTCAAACGTACTGCAACACAGAGACACAGATCACAGGCTGTAACTCGGAATCACCATGGTTGTTCTTACTTAACAGAGAATATGACATGCACCTAATTGATAGGTTAGAGGTTTGGGACCACAGGGACCTGGGAAGCAAGTGCTCCATTTTACAGAGTGTATTAAACTCACACAGTTTAGTGCTAGGATTTTGGTGGCTTTTTTGGTTTGTTGGTGGGTTCTTTTGTTTGTTTAGTTTCTATTAATCTAATACCTCCAGTAAAATTAATTTTCCATTTCTTAAAGGCAGGCAGGATCATAAACCTCTGCTACTGTTTGACTGAAGAGAAAGACTGAGAAAAGGCTGAAGGGAAGAGGTGGCTGTCTCTTTTTGATGGCTTAAAATCAGATGAAAACCAACTGTCACTCAACCCTTTATTCAAATCTTCAACATGTTTACACCAGCCTCCCTACTGAGCAGGATAAGAATACCAAAGGCTTATTTTCCACAGGTTATTGCTTAGAACTAGGAGAAAAAAAAAAAAAGTAAACTTCTGCTGTTCAAAACTCTTTAAAATAGGCCTGGAACACAAAGTTAAATCAACAGACCCTGATCACAAATATATGGTTATCACCTTCAGACACACAAACTCCGCTGCGGTTCCTATGACTCTCCTGACAGTAATCTTGTACAAACAAGCTACTACAGTAGGAGTCTGAAAAACACCTGCGCATCAACAACAAAAGTACACCAAACAAGACAAGTCACAGTGGCTCTAGCTGAATACTATTTGGTTCTGGGAATGGAGAAAGGAGGCAAGCACCTTGATCAACAAGATGCCTAATGCCTCAATGAAATCAAAACTTCTCTGCTTCTCTTCAAAATTCACCAGTCATCAGGTTTGGGGGGGGAAAAAAAAAAAAAAAAAAGAGGAAAGAAAAAAAAGTTGCAAGCTCTCAGTTCAGAAAGATACAAAAAATAAGTGCCTAAACTGAGAGGAGTCAGATCCTATGTAATAACTTTTCCAGACTTTGAAGTTGTACAGATCTGGGTTTAGTCAGCATGTGTCATTTACTTCTACTCATTTTCTAATAGAAAAAATGAGCCTTCATTCTTTATATTAGGCAGAGGTACTACAAAAAGTATAAACAATACACTAAAACAGGAGTATGACACATTCTTCTACCTTCCTAGCTCCCTGATCCAGAACTATTATTCCCTTTAATGTATTTATTTCACTGCTAATTAATCTTCCTTGAAAATTTAGGTGTTCCTGAGAGCTCTTCAGGTATGGTGCACTTTACAGTGGTTTTCCTATAATGCAATGATAATTTATTTAGAAAGAAAATGAGACACAAATCAACTAACCTTTCATAACTGTGCATTAAAACCAAACCAAAGCCCCACATGATGGTCACCAGTACCTGCTCCAATAATTTTTAAAGGCAGGATTTGGGGGGCTCAGCATTGCCAGCACTACTTCATCCTGTAGGATTCCAAGGAATTTGAAAGAAGTAACTTAGTTCCTGTTAAAATGCAATCAACTCTGCAGCAAAGCTGGGGGGCTATCTAAATCACTGTACCTTTCAATAAAACCCTAAGGAATTCCTTGCCCAGTAAAAAATAGGAGCTCAGACTGAGCGTACTGACATCCAAGCAGTGCAGCAGTCCAACACCTTTCAGGGAGAAGTAATACCATATTTAAAAGTTATAGCACATCAGCATATTCTCACCTGAAAGGTTAAAAAAAAAAAAAAAGTGGCATCTCAGAAAGTATATGAGCCCCTGAGCTTACAACGAACTACTGATTTGTTATCTGACAGAAAGCACTTAATTTGAGTAATAAAAATTAAAGAGATGATGTTTTGGACACAAATCTATTCAAATGCAATAGCACCACTGGGAATTGTCAGGGGGCTTATCATGGCAGCATGCCAGTGACACAAAGGCTGCTGTACAGCTGACCTGTTGTCTTACTAGTACCATGACCATGAATGTTCTGCCATTGTCTCTGTAGACTCAACTTCTTTCTTGTAAGGCAAAATAAACCCATAGAAACTGTGAAAATAAAGGAAAAATGCAGTGCTGGTTGCGTTGCACTTTAAGCACCGATGCAAAAAAAGCCCAACATTCCAGCACAAAGGAAGTGCTCGGAGAAACCTTTAATCTACACCACTAAAAACTCCTGCAGAAAGGTATCAGATTCAAAACCTCAAATTTAGTGCTTCCATATGTATTTCCATGACATATTTTATAGACAGAAATCTCTGTAATTTTTAGAGCTTACATAGGAAAGACCAAATAGTGCTGAAAACAGCAAGCCACAATTGCAAACAGTAACATGTCCCACGCTTACTACTGAGGTAAACTTAGTGCATTTTGACTGTGTAAACTGTTAACTTAAACCAAACAACTAAAAAGCTTGAATAAAATGATGTAGCTTTATAAGCACCCTGAAGAAAAGCTGACAACCCAGTGCTCCACAGCTCACCTCTGCAGCCGTAACTCCTGTTTGAAATGAGTTACTATCAAGAATAAATAAAAGAAAAGATAAGAGTGGCAGAAAAGCTTTCAAACTGCACAAACACTACATATTACAATAGCTAGCAGGGCTTCTCTACAACCATATGTATTTAAAAATTGGCACTTTTTTCAAAAACAGAAAATGAAGAGCAAGATCTCCGGGGGCTGGGATCTCACTGCCAACACCAGTCTGTTAGTGGATAAAAGAGAATTACAGTAATCGACGCATCTAACCCAAGCAAAAGCATATTCTAACCAACTCTGAAGAGATCCACTTGCCCTCAGATTACATGATCAAAACATGTAAACTGTGTTTCCACATATAGCTCACCATATGCAGTGAAGTAGTTACCCCCCAAGTCTTGCTCATCCTGAATGCTACAAAACTTCAAAGCACAGTAGCGTGCAAACCCAGAATTTATTCCACAAAGCTTCATCGCTGAGCAAAAGAACCATGTTTCACATAATGCTAGAGACTGCTGGGCAGCAGGGGGAGCGTTTGGCTCTGAACTACACTGCAAATGAAGAAAACTATGCATTTTGAACACTCTTAGTAGCGTTCCAAAGATTCCAGCCAACAGATCCCTGAACCAGAAAAGAAAACCACTTCATGCGAGAGTTCAGTGCCAAGTGACTGCTCACTCTCAACTTCAGCACTGTGATACATACCACAAAACACAGTGGGTTCGGTATCAGTATGAAGATCTGCAAATATTTTAAAAAGCAGTGCATTTTCATTAGAAGCTGGAGAAAAGTGAAAGGTGCACACAAGGAAAAAGAACGGCATCAAGATATACAGTACTAGAAAAAATGGTTTAACATCCCAAAGCTAAAAATCCTTTGGGAAGTTTTTTTCATAAACACTTCAAATTTGATGGCATAAAGATTGACTTATGCACCTAAACTTACACCAACTGTCTTTGCGAGAGATGACAGGTAAAAACCACCTTCAGACAGGAAGCCAACTTTCTTCCTGTTGTTTAATCAACAATTACTAAAATAAGAATGCTTCTTTCTTCTTCACAGGATTTGTGAAAGGTTAAGTATATACAGCCAAACAAACAAAATGGTTATAAACTATATATCTTTACAACAACCTTTGGTGTGGCAGTAGTAGAACCTATGGCATATTCTATGGGGGAGTGGGACAGTGCACGAGGGAAAAAGTGTTTCATGCAGAAAGCACAAAGAGAGGATGCCAAAAGTGAGTGTGGGCTTCTCATACACCAGTGAATGTAGGTAAAATCCCTCTTGCTTTATAAAAATTCCAAAGTGTCATCAGGGGAGGAAAAACAAAAGTAATGATTCTTGCCATACAGGTAGAACATGTGAAAAAATGTGTAATAAAACCTTTTTTACATGACGCCCCCATCTTCCCTCCCCCCCCAGAAAGAAGGGTATAAATAAACTAAACAGCTTAACGACAACTTACCAGCTCTCATCGGGTATCACAACTCAAATACTGACATACAGATCACCAGAACACTGACGCGATGTCCAACGTACTGATCTTCAGCTGTATTTCAGCAGTAATGCTTATGACTGCAGCTTATGGAGCAACAATATCAACAGAAAAAGTGTGCCTTCTTACAACTTTAATAAAAGACTTACAAAACCTGGAAAAAAGCAAGGATGTAAGTGGTTAATTTTGTTTTATTATAAGATACTTCACTTTTTCTATTGTCTTTCCTATGTATTTTTTCAGAAAAATTAACTTTTTCTCCCTCTTCCCTACAGAAAATTCATATTGAACTTTACACACCAAATGAGAAACAGGTGAGTTTACATTTTCTGTGTTCAGAATGATTTCTAAAGTATGGCTACTTTATAATGATATATTATTGAGTTACACCAAAAAAATTCACTTATTAGAAGGGCAGATAGAAAAGACAAACCTGGACTGAGCGTAAGGAGGGAAGTTTCTTAAAGACACTTCTGCTTTTGATTTGTATTCTCATTAACAGGCTGTTAATGTTCTGTGCAACATGTAACACAAAATGAATCCTCCCTGGTCATCCTGCTTAATACACAGTTGAATTCACAGGAAAAAAATTTTTTTTTGAATTATTTCAACATTGCATACCATTGGCAGGAGGTGATACTATTGTGTTAACGCTAACACGAGAACAAATTTGAGAATGAAACTAGACCTGGAAAGAGATTACACAGAGCAATATAAATATGAAATTGCCCACATTTTATCTGACCTAGATGCAGAGCCACTAGTGGGTCCTGTTTAAGATGTTACACGACTTCTACATCCCGCCAGTGGTAACACTCTTTGTCATGCTCTGCCTAGTTCTTTTCAGGAACAAAACTTTACCAAGCCATTCTGGATATAGTAGTTACATATTCAAGTCTTGCAGTATTTGGTTAATAGATATCTAAGACTTGGTTCCACAAGAATACTATCACTGCAAGCACTTCCTTCAAAAGCATTGCACATCAGAGTGCAGAGAGTGTTCTACGTACAGCTTTACCACAGACTATTCATCAGTGACAGGCTGCTGATCCATACTATCCTTTTTAACTCAGAGTGCAAATGGACCAGCAAACAAGAGCATCAAGTTATTCAGCACTGGGAAGTAGTTCAAATCTTTATACAAGTTAACTGCTTTGAACATCCAATTAAGTTTTTAATCCAGAAGAATTCTCACTTAACAGTAATTTTGTTTGAGTAAAGATATAAAGCCAGATTCTACAACCACTTCCTTATCTGAGTCATTTTTCTCATATGCTGGCAACATCACGACGTGACTACCTCAGAGCTCCAGTGCTCCAACACAAATGTAGGAGGCTGATTAATAAGACTGTCACCGAGTGCCTGACACGGCTCGTAAGAGACGCACAGTTATTTACACATTGAAAAGCCAGATCAGATGCAGACATGAGATAAAGCAGCCAAAGCGCATTAACTGAAGATGGCTCTAGAAAGGCCACTAGAACTGACAGAGGCTTTAACTATTAACACTTCTGCTGAGATGCGATTTCCATGCAACAACCAAGAGTAAGGCTCGTTTAGGAGCAAAAACTACAACTTCATGTTCTCAAGTGGCACTCCAGTACTTCTGGTGTCCTGTAAAGATTACTCGCTTGGCAAAAACTACAATACTCTACTACAGAAATAAAGCTCATATGTGATATTTTACACTATTACTTTAAGGAGAACAAAAGAACTTTACATCATAGAAAACAGTCAGCTTAATTCCAGACATGAGGTTAAAAAAAAAAAAATGGACAGATGAGACGTTTTTTTCTTTTTTCAATCAAATCAGTTCTCAGAAAAGAAGTTATTTATGTAACAATTTTGCTGATCATTTTAGGAGTGCAGCTGGAAAACTCTACAATGTTACCTGGCAGAAATGGACACCCTGGAGAATGAAATTGAGAGAGAGTATGCTAATGATCTTCACAATATCAAAAAGAATCTCAAGAGGCTTATGGTAGGCAATCCTTTTATGCACTAAAAAAAAAAAATAAGGGGAGAGAGAAAATGTGTTTTGGTGTTAATGAAAACCAATGCTGGAATCACTGTTTCCATCTCAACATCTATGTGTTTTATTTTGGGAATACAGGACTTTATACTAATATAGCATTAAACTATATGACACCATTTATATGCATGATAATCCAAAACAGATTTGAGCCATACTAGTTATAAAGGCAACATTAAAAAAAAAAAAAAAAAAAAGTGAAACTCACTTCCTTTACTGAATCCTGCAAGGCATCTTATGCTGACAAAAACTTGCTTTTAGGAGCATAACAATTACAGAAGCAATTGCTTCAAAAACTGTGCCATACATTTATGACAGTAAAGGGGCCAAAACTGAATGAAGTACACCTTGATCCACTACATAAACAAATTCCATGGCTAAGAGATCCTTGTATCATTTCAGAAATCCTCTTCAGGATAGAAATTAAGATCTGGCTCTGATGCATTGTTTTACCATAGACAGTAAATTTGTTCAGCTTGTAGTATTTTTACATTTACAAAAATCTCCTTTTATAAGCAGATTCTTCATCACATCATCCCTTAACACTTTCTAAACAAAACCAAAAAGCCAAGCTCCTTAAATATTAAGGGTTGGTGGTTCTTAAAAGAAAAGCTTAACGTACAGATTCATGTATTGCTAAAACTAACTGGCAAGAGAGGTATCACCGATCAACAGAACTATCTGTATTGCAGGACCTAACGCCTCTAGGAACTGGATGCAAGATTTGTGAAGCTAATGCCAAGAAAAAGTTTCCTGCATTTCACCAAGAACTGAAAAAGTTTCTGCAATCTATGCTAAAATAATCAGATAATAATTTGCATGTTACTGCTACATTATTTATTTAAATATTTAAATTGTGACTAATTTATATATTTTGCCCCGTGGCTTGCTGTCCTTTTTGGGACCACTGTATGTTCTTAGCCTGGCTGGTAAGACAGTCTGTTTTAAGATCACATTTGATCCTTTCTGTAAGCCCTACGGGCTCAAAATATACTTTGGAAAAATAATTTGTTCTAACATTGTCAATAAACCTAGACAATTATTTATTGAAAAAAAAAAGTTACTGGTAGATTATATTTAATAAATTTCAATAACATAAATATCACGTCTAGAGTCTTCTTTGTTAAATGCTACTGCCTTTCTCATTGGTGACTTACTACTCTGCTTTACCAGTATAAAAGGTACCAGACTTGAAAGATGACACCTGTAGATACCCTTTTTAAAGCAATATAAAATACCAGTCTATTCTGGCACACAGCATGAGCTACAGAAGTAACAATATCAAACTTCTAACCCCCAAAAAGAAATCCTAAAGCCCCAAGTTTGGGGTTTTTTGGGTTTGGTTTTTTTTTTCGTGAGCTGTCCTACTGAGCTAGACAGGCTTTCTGCTGTATTTCTTGCAAGATACGTTTCTCTCACTGGTGTAAGCAAAAACATATAGTTCTCAAAAAGTCCTCAGAGACAGGGAAACATCATGAAAACAGTAACGCACCTGAAATTAAAACTGTGAAGGTAGATGAGGTATCAGTGTCCCAGAACACTTACACAGCCAACTCCTTCAAGCAGCAACTGACCTAAAATTGATAATTAATGTATAAATGCACAGGAACACATACTGCCTTAAGGATTCACGAAAATCCTTCTGTGGAACTTCAGAAATGTGCTTACTTCAAATGAAGATGGAGTCAGTCATGTGACATTTTAAGTTTTATGCAGAACGAAACAACTAAGAGCAGCATCTTTTACAATCCAAAACCCGCCGCTCAGTGCTAACAATGCAAAGCTGTAATTGATGAAAGTAAACCTGCCACCACAGTTATCAGCTTATCGTTCAGTCTTTGATGTGTTTTGCTGGTGGGTGTGGTATGGCATATTTCACATTATACTTAAAAACAGACTAACAATGGAAAAAACAGCAGTTTTCTTCAATGCTGCAAAGAGAAAATAGGCGTTAATGACAGCTTTCTGCCCAAACTGGGAAAATACTTACAGTGCTGCTAGCTATCGCTCCACTTCTCTTCCCACAGCGAAGGAGTGCTCTGTCCCCACCCACAAGGACTCGTAAAAGTAGAATCCTGTCAGTCATCCCAGCCACAAGCAGATCAGCTCCACCCTCTTCTCAAATGAGGTGCCTTCCAAATGACAGCCTGCAATAACAGTATTACCTAAACAGAGTACGACATAGAAGATGAGAACGCAGGTGAGAAACCTATTTGTAAAAATTCCTTCTGCCTTGTCAGCCTTTGTAGAGTAATGCTTATTTTCACATAGATTCCTTCTTACTTGATAAATTCTTAAAAGCAGCATGCAAAAAGAATGAAGAAAAAATAATCTCCTTTTAACAAAGCGAGATGATATTTAAAGACATAGGAAGCACCGAGCATAGGAGGTAAAAAGCAAAGACTAGTCTTAAAAATACTTTAAAGAATCTAATATGATACGAATACTACTGATTTCTGACTAGCACTGCCAACTGAAGAGGAGTTTTAGGGGGCAGAACCTTGCAGAACCACCCATACCTAAGTGACCACAATGCTGAGTGAGGCTGAGATTGCCTAGAGGTGACACTGACCTGTCAGGTAAAACCCAGAGAGCCCTCTGCACAACTGCTGGATGCCCCATCAGGTCTGCACTGGAAAGACTTGGTGGGAGAAGCTGCTCCAAGGTGGAGCTGACGTGCACTCTAGTACTGAGTATTAGGGAGAGAAAAGAAATGGAATTATAGTTTGATAGTATATATACAGTTTATATGATTTAAGACTAATAATTAATAGATCTACTGCTACAAAACATACCACTTAATGCAACTGCAACCCAATGGTGTGGTTTTTACATTATCCACTATTGAGTTTCTTCACTGGTGACTTAAATGAACATTCCATCCTTTGCAATCAGTTGCATCTAAAGCCTCTAATCTATAGCAGAGCACTGCACCCCACGGCAACAGTATCACCTGTAAACCTGTGGCTTTGCAGACCAGCATCTTCCAGTGTCAGACCACACACGTTTATCTGCATTGCTGCCCCAGCTCTCAGCAACTGGAAAGAGGGCACAGGAGCAGATGTCACTGAACACAGCTCTGTAAATCACTGAGGCTTCCTTTATCCTTTTGCTTCGGCATGAGAAACCTCAGCTCTGAAGATGTGGTAAAATACAGATTAGATCATTAACAGAAAACTCAGAGAAAGGTGAACTTCATTGTACATACCTTTTCCTGCAGGTTGTAAAAAACCTCAGCAGAACCCCTTACAATACTCACAAAGATTGACTCCAAAGCTCTCTTCTCCCACTTGATCCTACAGCTTTAATATCAAATCAAAGTGTACGACATGCTGCATGTATGTGTTGTCATATACAACATCTGTGACGTCTGTGACAAGTATCTGATGAGACATCTGGGTGACAATATGTCAGAGATGTTACAACACGTGACATGACATCTGTAGCACGTGACTTGTGACAGCATGTGACATGCAACACAGGCATGACGTGCTATGCATGAGACATGCAACACGGGTGACATGGGTGATGCATGTAACACCTTACATATGACATGGGTTGTGCAATACATAAGATGTGTGACAACATGTATGTGATGTGACTTCCCCTATGACATGTCACAAGTGACATACAGGTTAAATAGAACATATACACGTGTATTGGTATAGCAAGTGTGTGTATGTATACAGAGACAATACATATGCACACACCCCTCCCATATATGTTATATGTGTATATATTGCCACCAGCAGATCTCAGCTCCTGTCAGGCAGGGAGGGGAGAGGCTGAGCTCTGAAGCAGAGGCTGTTGGTGTTCTTTCTGTCCGTATGCCTGTCTTTGGTCTGTGCAGTCAGCCACATGTGCACCTATGTACACATACTTTATATGTGCCCTGTGCGATTGTACCTCTTGGGAAGACATCTACAGCCTCGTTACTGGAGCCACAATACTCTTGCCTCTCTCAGGCTTGCTGAGCCATACATTTTGGCATCATTGAAGCAGCTGAGGAAAAGCCTGGCAAGAACTTCTACACATTTCCATTGACCAGCTCAGTGCGCTCCACATACGCTGTTACTTCAAAGAACAATCCAGATACAAGACCTGGATCCATACTGCTGTCATCAGCTCCTTTCTCAAGGATACAACTCATACCTAGCACAACACATCATTTCCACAACAGAACCTCTCTCCTCTTAATAAGGAATCTACATTTCATACGTTTTAGTTTGCTGTTCAATTAATAAAATTACTGAAGTACACAAAAAAAACCTGTTACATGCACATATTTAAGGCTTAACTACAGAAAACCTCAGGGTGATGTCTAAGTCCATGCAGACAAACGGTTAGTGTATAAAACACTAACAACTTGTCAAGGAAATTAGTAATACTGAGTTTTTAATACTCCAGCAAAAAGGCAACACTATGCTCCAGCCTGGAATATGATGGCCATTCTCAAGCACATTACATGGAACAAATATAATGTGGAGCACGTACCACAAAGACAACCAAACAGCACCACACCACCCTCCCAAGATAAAAGATAATAAAGAAAACAAAGTAACAGAGTAACAAAAACAACCAACCAACCAAAACAAGCAAAAAACAAACAACAAACAAAAACACAAACAAACCAACACCTCCCCCCCCACAAAACAAGCAGTTAAGGACAGGGTAGTAACAGGTCAGCGGGTTTCAACAACTTGAAAATCAAGGTAAGATGAAGACTTCGTGTTCTAGTTAGAAAAGCAGATTAAGGGAAAAAAAAAAAAAAAAGCTGGAAGGTTTTTGGTTTAGAATCCTCTTACAATAAGAAACTGAAACATGATGACAGCACTGCACAATTAGCCACATACGAAAACATGATGTAACTTCACAGCTTCCCCCACTTCCCGTACCTGGCTTCCGTATGACACACGGAAGGCAAGTAACACGAGGGGAGTGTACTAGCTACCTTAAATACATCAACTTTTCACAACACAACGCAAAACCCAGGTATGGTACTTAACATCATCCTTTTAAACATTATGCTCATGTTACCATATTCTTACTACAACTTATAAGGAAGCACCTTTCCTCTTGACAGGCACCATTTTTCAGCTTACGATGTCCACAGACCATTTTGTGAGGACTCATCAGTATGGTGATAAAATAGTCTGTGGGTGGAAGAGTCCAACTAATCTGAAAGCACTAACATCTGAGGGGTTTTGGGGTGGCCCATGCAAGTTGAAGGAACCCTTGCTTCCAGTGACTGACTTCTATACTACATCACACTACTTTGTTATTCACAGCTTTGACACCCTTGAAATGCTTTAAATCCACTACCAAAAAGTAGTAATTGTCACCAAAACAGCTGAGTAGCAGTTTGGTGATTCACAGTTTCAAATTCGGAAGTAGGAAGATTACTTTTTAACCCTTCTTCCGCAAACAATATGCAGTAAATGACAAGCCACTTGGCAAATGCATGCTAAACCAAAATCTTAAAATCTTAAAAAAACCCAAAATCTTAAAAGGCTTAGGAAAGGATACCTACAGATAAAGCACAGACTGCCAATCTGTTTCTGAAAGTGATTCTCACATTGGTATAATTCCCCCCCACACACCTTCAAGAAATGCAAAATTACTGAAAGAAACGCAACA
>JANIJG010017971.1:0-24193 GCA_024611175.1 Megaceryle torquata
AAATAAAATAAAATAAAATAAAATAAAATAAAATAAAATAAAATAAAAAAATAAAATAACCAACACAAGTACTGTTGTTATGCTGTTATTATTCACTATATAGATTCACTGAGAACTGTTGGATCAGATGTTTCAAAGAGCATCAGATTTTCAATAGAAGTCTAAGGAAGAGTACTCAAACAGAAAATGGAGCATCATAATTCTCCAGTCTCCAACAATTTGTAGCTCTGGATTCCCTCTAGAAAAAATAGTATATTTCTATTTAAAGCCCATGAGAGTTTTTATTTCCTAGCATTGTCCTTGAAACTATGTGAACTTCAAGCATCCATAGTGTCATATGGCAGTATACTTCACTAAGTACATGATTTTCTGTTTAAACTGACACCTACAGTTTTTTATTTCATGACTTCTCTTCCCAATATCAAGAAAAGAAAGACATAATGGGTCTTTACTTCCACTTCCACTCCTTGCTTTGTAAATTTTCATTTTATTCTCCCTCAATCATTCTTCTCCCATGAGAAGAGACTACTGTGTTTAACAATTCTTCATTAGAAATCTACTGATTGCCATGTCTCGTTCTTGTTGTTACACCCAAAATCTCCTTAGTGACAAAAGGGAACACAGCACATGTATGGAGCTCAGAACTTAATCTTAGTTTAATGACTGTTTTAACAGTGTAATAATCTAAATTACCCAATTCTGAAAGAAAAGCTTAACTAACAAATACTATTATACAAAAATACCTGACTACAACCACCCCTTTTCTCTGGCCTTAACAAACTTCCAGTTTCCTTCAAGAAGAGGCTACCCTTTGCCGTCACCTTGAGTTCTTTTGTTGGGATAAGTATAATATTGGCAAGTGGGAGTTCTTCCCCCTCCTGTTTTTTTTTTATGGGTGTATATTTATTTTTTATGTTTTCTTATTATAGCTTTGTTCCTTTTTATGTATGCCATGCTAGATCTTGAAAGTTACACAGCACTTTCCCTTGCCTCAGTAACCCTAACAAAGGGTTACTGTCACTACCTTGGGGTGACAAGTCTTTATTATATCCAATACTCCCAGCTAAAGCATGTCAGGCAATAGTCACACCACCATTAGGCAACAGCAATAGTAAGCTAAAATCAGCTCAGATCAAGCCAATTGTGAACAAAGTCTGAGAACTTGAAGGGTTGGGTCAGTAAAAAGCCTTTGTCCTACTAGTAAAAGTAAAGTCATATTTACTGGAATGTACTGTCCATGCATTTTTCTCATTTATAGCTTTACAGATGGTAGGATAAGAACTTCGTATAATATTCAAGTTGTGAGTGTACCATGGACTTATTCAGAAGTATATTTTTTCTCCAGTTGTTGTGGTGTTCGTTTTTGTTTTGTTCTTGGCTTTGTTGGTTTGTGGTATGTTGTTGTCTTTTTGTTTTCTATTTTTATTTTTCCTAATAATTCCAAATATTCTATTTGATTTTTGGACTTTCTTCCCCACTCAAAATCACTGCACAGATGTTTTCACATAAAGAAAAATCTATTATGACTGATTGATCTTTCTTTGTGGTATTATCCCAGAACCCAACATGGCCTGGTTCTTAATACCTTTTTCTTAACACCTTTTTTGGATCATTTATAAGAATGTTGAAAAGCAAAGAGCATGGATTCCTGTGGGAATTCTACTAGTGATCACTATCTCTCTGGCAGAAATGAAATTTTGTTCAGGTTACATAAGAAGTCTGATAGATCCTAAGATAATTGTATAGATTAGTGTTAAGAAAAACTTGAGCGAAGTGTAAGTTTGAAACCATTTGAATGATGAGGATCAAGACTTGTTTGTGGACTATCAGTTTTAACAGTAGCCTGTTACATGCAAAAATTACCTGTAGGCTTATCTGAAAGATCCTCGTCTAGTTAACTAAACTCAACCTCAGAGGGGTCTTTACCCTGGATCCTGAGAGGACGAACACTCTTAAGCCTATGTTCAAAAGCTGGAGATCCTTAGAGTGGTGGGAAATGAGCCATTCTGTTGTAAATAGATGCTGCCTAGCATCAGAAGTTCCTTGTTAAGGATAGGGCACTAATATGTATTGGTTTTGAAGATTTACAATTCCAACAGTAATATTATTTATGGGCTTCCCCACAAATGGCTGTAGACTCTCACAGGACTTTGCAAACAAGGTATTTGTGTCAGAAAACCATATAGTTGCGCAACATGGCATAGTGCTCAAGCCACAGTGTTTTGCCTTTGTTTCGCATATCTTTTCTGCTTCTAGTATTTACATCCATCATAATGATGGTCTTGATTTATAGCCTTGATTGCCTTCCTATGACAGACTGAATCTGAGCATGGTGAACTTGGTCTCTCTGAATCATCTCAGTGTCCTGACTCTTCTTAGTTACCTATTTGTATGCAACATCTTCTTTAGAATACCTATTTAGATAGTCTGAAATTTTCCCTAAGCTAAAAATAGTTATGAAATTATGAAAATCAAGATGTAACAGAACTTGATGTATCCATTTCTATGGCTAGAAAAGAAAGATAATATCTTTGACAAGATCACAATGACTTCAGGTATTCTTAAGCCTAATTTGATTTTGCCTTGCCCTTTAAGCCTGTGAAATCATGGTATCCTCTTCAGCCTTATTCTAACTACATACATCCCCTGTAGGGAATGTCATTTGTTGTTGGGATCTCTTCCATGTATGATTTTTCCCAACTGCAAAATTTACAATACTAAATCAAAATTAATCTAAAAAGATCCCTACCTGAAATAAGGGGACTAGACCAACCCAGTTATTTTTTTCCTTATTGCTATTAAGCTTTTCTATGTATCTGTTTCAATCTCTTCTTTTAATTAATGACAGTTTCTTTGATATTAAATTACTCTTTCTTTTTTTTTTTTTTTTTTTTTTCTTTAATGTAATCACTGAAAAAATATTACCTGCACAAACTAAATGCTTGCCAGTTCTTATTCTGGCATAGTTTTCTTCAAGAAATGCAACATCTGGTCTTTCCCTTGATAGTTTTCTTGTAATTAACTTATTCCTGGCTTTCATATTTGAATGGTTTAGGTCAGGTATGTTAATGGTGCATGGCTTATTTTTTTATTACACCCTTTAGTTTTCACACCCTTTGTCCTTCTTAAGGCTTTTTATCTCCTTTTCTAATCTTGATACAGCAGCTGAACCCAAAACAAACTATCATCCTATTTCAGGAATCTAATTCCCTCTGTATGTCTTTTAACCCTTGAGTGCTCTTCTTTGCTTATGTGTCCCCTTTCAGATGGCTCTGGAAGATTTCTACAGTTTGTATATGGCTCCCATTTAACTGAGATGTAGCACTGTTTTTCATTTGGCCACGGTATTTTAACAGACTTTATACTTGTATTGAATTCCAATACTGTCATGGGTTCAATTCAGTGGAGCTTCAGTGACTTGCAAAGATGCATCTCTTTTTATTTCCTTACAAATAGTTGTTATTTGGCCTTTTTACTAAAACCTTTTTTCTTTTTGTAGACAGAATCTAATATTTTATCAGATTTTATCCTTTTGCCTTTATTTTTCTTTCAAGTGCCTTACAAGGTTTATACTTTATAGGCAACTGTTGTTTAGCACTTGGTTCTGTGAAATGGAGCTCTCTCAGTTAAGAAGTTTCATTGCTACCAGAAATCCTAAGTACAGTTTTGAGTTACTAACAATTGCTACAATGTTATACGTTTTGAAGTTCTGAACTGATACACAAATTTTGATTCAGCTGAGTCTGATTGTTCTGTAAATATAGCAGCCAACCATCCTCTGTGCAGGAAACAACGCTTGGCAAAGATTGTTTTTTTATCTCCTGCAAATATCTACTAGTCTAATGATTTTGACCTAACATTTCAATACAACAATATCAACTTCTATGTCTTTTTCTATGGTATTCGTGGGAAAGAATGAATTAATCATTTTAAGGACTATTTTACAGTATTTTTTAAAGAAAACTCTCTTCACAATTGTACAACATGGCTTTTTAAATGCAAATGCACTGCCACAGTTTCCTAAGACGTCTTCTGAAGCAATGGAAGTGATTATATGTTGGCATTCGCTGTGGCAGGCTCTTGACAAGCTGATTATCCCCTCTGTGCTTGCAGCAGTCACAGCCTGTAATAAGTAAGAGGCTGTAAATTCCAGGGGCCACTCATTTTCCCATTTCACTGTCTGCGGGAACTAGTAGAAGCTGAAACCCTTCTATTCTGCCCTTTCATGTCAGTTAAAATAATGGCCCAACTTATTTTTTCTCTTAGAACAATATAACTGAGATATAGGTGATGGTGCCAAGAAAGTGTGATCATTTAATCAAAGGTCAAATTAGTTTCTCACTCCATACACCCATCTAATCAAACAGTGCTCTGTCACAAGGTATCCACTTACAGAACTGTTCCTATGACATTTCTGCTTTATTGTTCTTTGTTCAAGGCCATAGGCTGTAGGGGGGGAGGGGGGAAAATCCAAAACATTTTTCCTGGTAATGTTTGATCATTTCATATTACTATAGTGTTAAAGGTTAGAGGATTTTCAAATGCTATAATACTTGAAGAAAAAATGAAACTATTTTCATTTGGGTTTTGACTTATCATAACAACATACTTCATTCACTATATATTATAAACAGGAAAAAAAAATCCACTGCAATTTAGAGGGTATGTCAGTGAAAGATATGTTAGATTAATTATCTATTGAGTGTAAGGTTTGTGCTTTGTTAGCTTAGACAAACTGCTGTTTGACACTCTGCTCAATGCTTTTTTTCTTAGAACAGAATTAGAATTATTCTGGCAAATTATTATTCTAATCAAACTTCTGTTTAAAGAAAAATTTTGAGTGTCAATAATACACTAGAGACCTGCCCTCTTTTTACTTGTTTCTGCATATTTTGAGTTAATTCTTGTTTACCATTGTTTCATATCTCTGCTTGTCTTGACAAGATTTGTCTGTCTTTTTGTCACTGTCTTTCTTTTAGGGAACATTTTTTCATAATTAGTTCTCTTTCTATCACATGAATGCAGGCCCAACATTTCATAAAGATGTCATTAATCAAGGTGTTTTGTGAGATCCTCTTCGGATAAACAAAAGGATGGACTGACAAACAGAACAAATTCATGTCAAAAAAGCAATTTAAGCTCTGCATTAAAGATTATAATCTACAAACAGACATCCTTTAAATGTAGAGGAGGTACAAACTACAAAATTCAGATTAAAAATAGAAACTCTGTGAACAGGATGGAGTCAATGTCATATAGTTGGCTTCATATCAAAATGTTCACGCTGGTAAAATAAATATTATAACATGTTAATCAGTTGGACTGATTTTATTTATTGTGTCCAAGAAAAATGAAAGATTAAAAAAGATTAAAAAAAAATATTTCTAGAAAACCTAAAAAATATTGGAACAATGAGCACGGAATTTCATAGAGGAAAAACAAAAGCAGTTCCATACTATGAATTTCAGCTGCAATATTTCCAGTTACATGGAAAGGTCTAAAAGGAATAATCACACAGAATTAATCATTATCACCTAAGCAGAATTTGTAATTTCACATTTCAGAGTTGTGGTATTTTTAACAGCAGGACATTGACATCTGAAGTGTTTACTCTGCAATTAAAGAGTTTTCTTGAGAGGGAGCAAGGCAGTCCTAGTCATAAACTGATATAATGTTAAGTCTACAGTATGCAGCTTGAAAGGGACTCCACAATGGTATTCATATGCAATGTATGCTTTCATAAGTCAAAATCTCCAGACTTGCTGCTCACAAAGAGTGTATGTACAACACGACTGATTCTTACTGCATTCAGCCCATCTATATTTCATTTAAACTCACTGCCATGTAGCCTTGCTCTGTATCTTGATCTATAGTTACTCTTGGAACAGGTCTGAGACTAAGACAAAGGCCTTGAAAAACATCATGGATAGCACTTGTCTAAACAATAAAGAATGTTCTCATTTCGGATGTCACAAGGTATCTGAGATATCTGCAAGGAGTCAGAAAACATGTGGCACAAATCCTACAAAAAAAAAAAGATATCCTGGAAAGCCAGCATGAGGCTGGGCCAGATAAACTAGGGAATTTAATGTCATTAGGCGTTGTTCAGATATGAAAAGACTGGAAGTCACATCAGTCCCAGTTAAAATATTATATACAAAACTATAAAAGCACTCCA
Source organism: Megaceryle torquata (assembly GCA_024611175.1). Lineage (NCBI taxonomy): Eukaryota > Metazoa > Chordata > Aves > Coraciiformes > Cerylidae > Megaceryle > Megaceryle torquata. The sequence goes on from JANIJG010017971.1 coordinate 6,179, forward strand.
AACCAAACTTTTCATGGCTTCACTCCAAAGTGACAATGAAAAGTTGAACTAAAATTGAAGTCTTAATTTAATTCTCTTTCTTTCTAGAATGGCAGTTCAAGCCCAAGCTTTATGTACAAGAACAGGTGTAACTAGGAATTTTCAACAAAATTCTTCTTGTTCCATTCTCTATTATCTGATATACAATAGCTCTTCAAATAATGTATCATAAACAGGTTGATTCTCACGTGAGATACTGATTACATACTTATAGTTTGTCATCTGATTTAATTTTGTACGTCAAGAATGTAAAATAATTTGATTTATTTATTCACAAACAGGAGAGCTTACATGTACCTATTTACAAGTTTTATATCTCATTCACTAAAAGAAAAATAGATGAAACAATTGAGATAACACTTCCCTCTCACACTTCTTAATTTATTTCACACACCATCATGTTTTACACCTTCTATTCAGACATAGTTTATATCTTTGTTTATCCTTTTAAGCCTCATATCATTTACACATATTTTTAGTCTTTTCTCAGCTTTTTAGAGCATTTCATAGGTACATCATCTAAGTCATTCATTTGACTGCATTAATATTTTATTTGTGCTTAACTGATACTGCAGGGAAGGCCTGACAGTCGAACACTTCATTTTAGACATTTCACCTGCATTTCCTACCAATGCCAGAGTCTTAATCACAGCCATTTCACCCTCGTCTCCTACCAATGCTTCTTCACCTTCCAATTTATTTTTTTTCATAACTCACCTTTTATTCTTCTCCTCCTTACTGAATTTCAAGAAGATTCACAATGTAGATTAAAATGAAGGTGGGAATATTTGAATGTTTACCTGAAATTTGAGTGCCTGCAATGTTAGGACACTTAGGTGATTTATAAGTCCTTCAAAACTTTTTTGGTTGATCTACATAAACTATAATTTAAAATTTGTTTTTCAAACAAGAAACATAGAGGAAATATCATAAATCATCATCCTCATCACTTCCTAATTCAAATATTGAAAACATTCTCTGGGCAATTAACCTCAATTTTGTAAAAATTATCTTGGTCTCATTCTTTATTTCAAACCAACTGGAACTTATCTGATTGTTATAATAGTGACAGGCTGTGAGATGAGGTGCCTATCCTTTCACTGTCATCTTCAAGATTTCTTCAGTTAAATGTTTTCTATTTGATACGCAAACATCCTGACTGAATGGGATCTCTTCCTGAAGATGTATGTATGCGTGCATGCAATTATTTATTTCTATGAGACCATTACTACTTATTTAAGACTGTGATTTTACCATATTGTCTTATAGAGCATCCAACTTCTAGTGTAATTTTAGAAACTGCAAAATAAATACATTATTTTTCTTGCAGTTTATGACAAATTATAACAAATTCATTGATAGAAGATCTGGCATATTTATAGGTTACATTATTTGGCACTTACACCATATTTTTTTGTAAAGGCTCTATAAATGATGTATACATTATGCTGTCCCTACTTTAAAGAAGAAGGAAATGAAAGATTAACAGCTTCATCCAAGAAGGTGGATAGTGGCTAAGTCTCTATGACTTTTAAAAATGTAAATTAAAATAACAGCAGCAAAATAGAAATAGACAAGGGTAATAGCAAACAAAAAAAAAATTATTTTAAGGAAAAAAAATCTTAAATTTTAAGTAGTTGCTTACTGGTCATACAAATAATACATTTGAAGAAGCTACTGTAGTTTTTCTTCACACATCTAAATGATAGTAAACTAAGAACATAGCCAATTTAAGAAAACATGACTATGCAACCATATTATAGCACATAATAGAAGATTTGTAGCACTCTACACATGGAATGTTTGGGGTTTTTTTACTAATTGCTGAGAAGTATTATTATTCAAGTAATATTGTAGATCCCAAAGTTACCTGGCTGGACATTTGCCTAGGAAGAAACTGCAAAATAGCTGACCTTGTACTTACCAACAACATAACTCTGTGATAACCTAAACAGTATCAAGTTGGTTTGAAGATAACAGCAATTGAGAATAAATGTTAACTAAAGAGTGACTGATCAGGGAAGACATAGGGAAGACTATGAATGGAAGAAACTAATTCTGTGTAGCACCTGGATGCCTATAAAATGTAACTGAAAAGTAAAATGGAAAGGAGAAAAACAAAACAAAACAAACAGCAGAAGAAAATTCTGTATCTAACAACATAAAGATAAAATGTAACATGAAGTGAGATACAAAACAAGAACCCACACAGTCCTATGCTGCCTCCTAAAGTCTGAACAAATCTCCCTGAACCATAGTTTTGCATATTTGTTGCAGATGCTAAGTTAATTTTACATATGCTTTAGGCCACACACTAGTTGACTAGTGGCATAGTGTGTGAATCTACATGCCCTGGGAAGTAGTGTAGTAAGTCAAAACACTTCATTGCTTTCACTGAAGGAATTTCCTTGCACACCTCCTTTAAGAACCTGCTGGAAGGTGTATCAAAGTCCCTTAGTCCCTTAGTGCCACAGTGTGACCCACAACTGCCTCGCTCCCAGTTCTTACCAGTTGCCTCATCTGCTTTATGAAGAGTGTGATCAGATGCCCTGTTCTCACCACTTTTTTAAAGGCAGACAGGGAGAAGTGCAGCTCTTTCACGAGATTGCACAACAGCTCAGAGAAAACTGGAATAAACCTAAGTGTGCTTCTGCTGTTTGTACATGTCTTTCTCTAGAGATAACCTACTGTCATCAACTTAGCTTTCTACATTTTAAGATGAGAAGTCTGGTTCAGTCTTCTGAGGAAAAATAAAAAACATCTGGGCAAAGGGGCCACTCTGAATTAGTTGATGCACAAACCAGGGATCATTTACCGAGGTAGATGTTATTTAGCCATGTAAAAGTAGCTTTTAATTTCTCTAGAAGGAAACAATACTCTTAGGTTCAAACAGTGAGCCATTTCTATTTGTCATCTACTGTGTTTAACAGGAATCATTGCCCATATATGGAATAGCTATACACTATTAAAGTATTTCTATTAACAGTATCACTCTCCTTTCACAGAGTATGAGGATTCCTAATGCTCACACTAGTCTCTTTCCCTGTCAACATCCATCTGATTTGCAAGTGTATTTTTACCTTTCTGATCATTCAAATTTTAGTTTCCTTCTCTGGCAAGCTTGCATTATCATTGTTATTCTGTACCTTCATTTTTGTGTTCCTTTTCTAACCACGTGCTGTTTACCTTTGCATTTCTTGCTTTTTCACACACTCCTAAATTCTGTTCATTCACATGTTCCATCCACTTATTTCAAACTCAAAAATATTTACATGAGCTTTTGTTTTAAGGGATGAAAGAGTGTTTGGTTCTTACCTGGCATCTATTATTATATCATAAAGCAGCCTGTTCATATTCAGTTTCTTTCAGGAAAGGTACCAAGTTCCTTATTCCTCCTGTATTCATACAGAGTACACATATTTTCAGTTTCACCCATGTCTTAATTAAAATAAACTGACTTTTAAGTAAATGGATGAAATTGATTAAGTAAAATGTTCCATATCCCCATCCTACTCTGTTTTTCCAAGGAATAGCAAGTGATCTTTTATTTATTTATTTGTTTGTTTGTTTGTTATCTTTCTCGTACTTCTCCAACATTTATATTTATAAAAATATTTAAATAATGACTAGTGATTGTCTTAACTTGGTCAAACTCCCTAGTAGAATTATGAGAAGGGTGACTTTGACAGAGACAGTAATAACATCTTAATCCTTCATAAAAAGGGTAGCAGTAGAGAATTCTTCCTGCTAGAAAAAAGTGAATTTGTCAAAACAGAAACTAAATAGTTAAGATACTAACTCCATAACTACCGAGTCTGTCTCCATGTTTTGAAGTAATATAGAATCTTAAGCTTCTTATCAAACCAAGCATTTGTTGTTGTTTCAGTATTATCAAGGTGCTTATCACTACCCACAACTTGTCAGTAAGCTGTTCCACAGTTTTAGTGGTAATGATTGTAAGAGTAAGATAACACAAGTGTAAGATATTATAAATGCATTTACATTATAAAGCACAAAGCTGTCTCCAAGAATCCTGGGCAACTGTAATAAGCAATCCTCACTGTTCTCCATCCATACACCTTATTTACCCCAGCTATGAAAGTATTTCCATGATACAAATCTTTTTTTGAAGTTGCTTTAAAGAATGTGAACAATGAAGCTCAGTCTAAGTCTAATCAGATGATGAACTGAATACTTTCCTTCCAGCCCATCTGTGTTTATCATTCCCTCTAATTTATAAATAGATGTCTGGATAAATATTTCACCAAATTACGGATGCTGATGTTGTCTCTGCAATTAGCAAGGTGCTGTTATGTACACAACCTTTTTCATTGTCTTTGGTGTTTACTTTAAATATCTCTATAGATTAAAAAAAAATTCTATGAGCTTTTTTTGCTATCTGATCAATCAATCAATCTAATCTATCAATTTCTTGGTTTAACATGGGTTTGCATACTGTGAGTCTACATAACATGGGTTCTACCCTCTATCTTAGTAGTCATAATCTTCACCTTTGAATTAGTGCTTCTGTGTGTTCCATATGTGACCAGAAAAAATACTGAAGTTCTGAGATGATTTTATGAATCTTTTATAATACTTTTGATACTGGTTTTATCCAAAATATTTTACCTGATACCCCTCAAGATAAAGCTTTTTCATTTCACATTAGTGACTTATAAACATCCTGTCATCAATCAGTATAATGAAATCCTTTATCTGCTTTATCATCCAGCTGGTAGATCTTTTAGCAGAGATATGGGTTTAATTCCCCAGGTAGATTGTTCTTTATGTTACCATTTTTATTGTTTCTTATTTCAAGGTTGTCTTATTCTTCCTGGAGACATTCAAGTGCTCCTATTGCTTTGTACATTTCATGGCTTTCTGTCATCATAAAAATCCATTAGCATCAAATATATCACTGTCATTAAGCAAGGTATTGAAAATTAGCCACAAAATTATTCCATTGAGTGCTCCAATAGTAATCTGCCTATCACACAATATTTTTTTATTCAATTTATAATTCTTGTACTAACCAACATCTTAAGTGAAAATTTCTCATGAGGTATCATATCAAGTGTTGTAAAGAAGTCAGGATAGATTAGATCTACCACAACTCTCTTGTGTATAAAAGCAGTTATTTTGTTAAAGAAAATATTATTTCAGTCTGACACAATCTGTCTTTGCTAATATCTTCCCTCAATTTATCATTTTTCCATTCACTTCAATTTAATTATTTCTTCCTTCATAATTGCTCCACTGAATGTGGCCTTCCATTGAGGTCAGACTGGTGATTCTGTAATTGTCCAGTTTGATATTTCATCCTGTTTTAAATTATGGTCATTGTAGTCTGCTCCTGTAATTTGAAGGGCTGTGCTGGGTATAAATGGAAAGTTTTTGGTAGTCTTCATAGGTGGCCTCTGTGAGAAGAGACAAGGGTCTTCTCTGCTGGACATAACCGGTCCCAGCTGTCTCCAATGGACCCACCACAAAACACAGCTGAGCACATAAGGAAAGATGCTTGTGCCTCGTCAAAACATTTTAAAAGGCAAATAAAGATTGTAAAGAGGAAGAGCAGAGAATAACAGAGGAAGCAGAAGAGGAAATGAGGGAATAACAAGGCCAGAGGAGGTACTCCATGACATCTGAAGGTACTATGGCACTGGAGGACCTGTGATGGAACATATGAATAGGATGAGAAATAAGGAACAGCAGAAAGAAACCACAAAATACTAACCCTGAACTCCTGCACTTTTTGTTGTCTCACTGGAGGGTCTGAATGTAACCTGTAGCTACAGGACAAGTAATGAAATGAAATAGTGAAGTGGAGAGGAAAGAAAAGGCAGGAGACAGAGAGGAATCTGGAGTGAAACTGAACCTAGGAAAGGGAAAGGAGAGGTGTTTTAATGTTTGTCATCTTTGTTTCTGTGGTTTATAAAGCAAAGGAATCCGATAACAAGTTATTAATGAAGGTTTATTGAGACAGTAAGATGAGCATCAATGTGCTCATACAGCAACTCATCCAATCACTGACAGTGAACATAGGATCACACATTATGCTGTGGCTCTGGAAGACATACAGGAACACTTGGTGTCCAGGTCATCTGGCAGCAACAGCCAATCATACAAATGACATTTAAATTATCCACCTTACGTGGATAATGCCTATGCTGCTGATGTTGGTCAGGGATCAGGGTATCAGTTTCCTAATACCGAAATTGGTGACTAAATGTATATGTTATTTGTCAATAAATGAAGTTAAATTCCCAAAGTCAGGCCTGGTTTGTCCCCAGTGGTGCTTTACTAGTCATATCCTTGTATTTATTTAAAATCACAAGTTTTTTCACTCTTGTTCTTCCTTATTTTCTCCCTCCATCCCATCAAGGCAGAGAAAAGTGAGCAAGTGGCTGTGTGGGTGTGTGGCTGCTAGCTGGGGCCAACCTACCACACAGGTTTATTAAGAATATTGGTTCTCAGACTCATAATTCAACACATTTATTCTTTTGAGAACTGATGAGGCAGCCTGATAACTACAGAAACTTTTAGGAAAAAAAGATAGTAAGGTGATAAATACAGATCTAAGTGAAATATTGATAAAATAGTCACCAAAAAGAGACATGAAACCAAACATTAATATGGGCCTAAAAATTAATTGGCTTGCAACTGTGCAGATTGATTCATGCAGAAGTTATTGACAGCTAACATTAAGGTTTTTGTTTGTTGGCTTGTTTTTTATTTCTGTTTCTCAAATGAATAGGGGCTTTACAAGAAATGTAAATATTTGAATACAATCTGGATACATGAACACACTTTTTTTTTTTTTTCTTCACTTTAAGAAAACCACATAAGCAAATTTGTTAAAGATCAACTTGGTAAAGAAAGAGATAGGTTAGGGAATGTGCAAATAATACTTACTGGAGGGATGAGATATTTTTGGAAAAACATCTGTTAAGTCTATACAAAAAGTAGTTTGGGACTCTCTTCAACATGATCCCAACAGCATGATTTTGTTGACTTACAGTGTACTGTCGAGACTAAACAAATATTTCTTCAATTTATTTTCCCTCTTTGCATATTCCCTCTATGATCATTAATTGCCCTAGGCAGGCAGAATAATAGAGATTTCACTTGTTCGCAAGAGCACACGTTTAGACATATTCTGAACTTCGAAAGGAAAGTAAAATGCCATCCAATGAAAATTTTTATAGATCTTAATGCCTGAAGGGATCAGCTCAGACTTCCACAGAGAGTAATACTCCCCAACCCTCTACAGAAACCCCAAACAAGATTTAATGACATATGCAGTTTCATTCAGCAGGGCAGATGCTATGGTTAACAGGAAAGAGGCGGGAATAACAAATGCATCTAGACTTAATTTTTATGTGAACTATGGATTTGGTTTTTTAGTTCTTGATCTCCTAAGAATTAAATCTAGTACTTCACTGAGGCACATGTGTCTCCCATATGAAATAATACTGGGTTTGGCTAGTTTCTTTATACAAGCCCATATGGGCCTATCTTTTGTATTTATGATCAAAACAGTGTTGATAACACACCAATGTTTTAGATGTTTTTGAGCAGTGTTTATACACCATCAAATCTTTCTCTGCTTCTCACTCTGCCTCCAGTGAATATGTTGGGGGAGATTAAAAAACTAGGAGGTAATGCAGCTAGGACAGATGACCCAAACTGACCCAAAGGATATTCCATGCTATTTGATGTCATTCTCATCAAACTTGGGGGAATTATGCCAGGGGCTGCCATTGTTTGAGCACTGGCTCAGTGCCAGGTTAACTGGTGAACAACTTCTGCATCTTTTGTTTTACTTTGCTCAGTTTTTGTTGTTCTTGTCTTTTTTCAGTTTTGTTTTGGTTTTCTTCTTATTATTAAACTGTCTTTATCTCAGAGAACAAAGTTTTCTCACTTCTGTTCTTCAAATTCTCTCCTGCATACTGCTGTGGGGAGTGAGTGAGGAGCTCTGTGAGGCTTAGGTGCCAAGTATTAACTCTCAACAGAAATTAACACCGAAACGCCTTTATTCTAAAACTATGATACCGGGAATAGTGATGACACATACCCAAATTTAGGCCTGTACAGATCTGGACCATGACTTACTCAATCATGTCCAGCTGGGAATTGCAAATACTGCAGAATGGGATTCTCATTCAGCAGTACTAACAGCTGCTATGTCATCTTTTCCTTAACTTTTCCATCTGCAGAGAGTGTAAATACCATTAAGCACTGTAATAGTAGAGATAAAGTAACATCATGATTTTTTTGTTTCCCCAAATAGTCAGACTGCTTATTCAACATCAGGTGAAAGGTTGTCCTTATACACCAAGCGCTATTATCTAGAAAAATAAATGTAGTACATATAGGACACAAATTAAGGGGGGGAAAAAAAGGAAAAAGTGAAGCACTGACGTTTGCCAGAGGATTTATATGTATACTAAGTCCTTTCCTTTGTATTAGTACAACTGGCAGTCATGTTAAACATTATGCTAAAAATGCAAATAATTTTTGAGCATGTATGTGAAGCTTCATGCAATATTTCACTATTAAATCATATTGACAGAAAGCCATCTGGCTAAAATTACACAAAACCAAAGGTTATGATTTTTTTGAAGTCAGAAATTTGGAATAAAAAGCACTCATATTTTACTTTTGCCTAATAGATTCTTTGATGCTTCATCATAAATCAGACAATTACTAAAAACTATTTCAGTTCTGGTTTTCTTACAGTTAATTTATAATAACAATTTTTAAATTGTGAAGTTAACTGCTTTATAGTAATTACCTACTTTCAGAATTAGCCAGCAATATCTTCTGAGTTCTGAACTGTAAGATACAGTCTATACTTCTTTCATTGTATATGATAACGAAACAAAAAAACAGATGTGTATTCTTTTCCTAACTTGAAAAATCCCATTGTCAAAAAAGGCTGTCCTAAAATATTAGCAAAAGATCAAAGCAATTTAGACAAGGTGTAGGAAGTGTAAAATAGAGGTTAATAGAGGTTAACATCCCCCTGTTTGGTCCATTATCTCAATTGCTGATGTTTAATCATTTATTCCTAGTTAATGAATAAGCAACATTTTCTAATCCCAAGGACTCAGATAGGAAATCATCCATGCATGTTAGGTATAGCAACATGGCCAAAAGTACACAGGTGACTAGCATGTAAGAATTAGCCCAATGACATCTACAGTACTGCTCTAATTTCTCTCTAGCAAATACAAAAGAATGCTGAGAGTCCTTTTGCTCTAGCTAAGGATTCATCTTTCTTTGGTAAAAGCTAAACAGTCTTGACACATACACTCAAGCTATAGCTGAAAATTATTTCCCAGTCCTTCTCATTTCTAAATAAAACTGATTCCCAGCTACATTGGGAAAAGAGGACAACAAAACCTTATTCCAAAAAAAGCCTGAAAATACTGAGTATGCCAGATAGATAAGACAGCAAAATCATAGTCATGAGTGACAGAGAAAGGGGTCTTTGGCTATATACTCCATCAAAAGTGATTCAATGTCAGTAAGCAAACTGTTTCCCAAACACTGTCTTCAGTTGATGGGAAAATAAAGTGTGCTTCTTCACCAGGAGATTAAAATGGTGGTTGTTTCTCTATTTCCCCATTGTTAATAGAGAAGAATCAAGATTATACTACCAATAGGTAAGATGTTGGGAAACATAAAGATGAATACATTTCCCTTTTGATTTCACTTTCCAGATAGAAACCAGTTTCCCTTCCTCTCCGCATTATCTTAAAGATAGGCACACACTTTCAGGGTGCATGCGCATGGTCTGTAGACCCTTGTTAAATCATTGCTGACATTGAAAGTATGATCATTCCAAAATAAAATTCTGCATCTACTTTGTGATGTGCACAATGAAAGCTCTTCTAGAGTAATGGGGATTCATAGCTGAAAGAGCTGGCACACCGTCTCTTCACCTTTCTTTCAGCTTAACATGTGATTGCACCATATTCATTCAAGGGGAATGAAAATGAGAGGTAGTGCCAGATTTGCGATTTTTCTGTGAAGTTGTATATCTTAGAAAGAGGAAATATGTAAAGAAGAAAATTAATGAGTTTTCACACTCTCTTCCAAAATTTTCCATGAAAATATGTAAGAAGAATTTTCAGATGACAGGCTTTTTTACCCTATTTATTACAAAACAGTTTTATTACTCAGATCTAGAGGAATATACCTGTATTTAATGATGGAGAATGTTTTATTAGATAACAAATTCTCTTTCTTTATTTGATGCTTTTTATTGCCATATGCTGCTCTATAGGTGTTAAGAGCATATTTGACATAACACTGTACTTTTTTATTCAATTTCATTACCCTTAAATTGTGATTTTTTTATTAAATAGGCAATATTTTTAATCTTTAGCATTCGGAAACTAAAACTACAAATTAAATCACCTTAAATAAAATGGCAGATGATAATTGTATAACTTTAGGATGGTTAGTCTGATATCTACTATTAGCATGTTAGTGGAATACTCATACACAACTCAACTAATAAAGAATTAAAATAATGTTATTAGTCACTGCCAATTTGATTCAACAGAAAGTAGGCCTTGCCAAAAATATCTTAAATTAATTCTTCAAGCATATTAGAATGTCGGATGATAAAGTTATTTTTTTTCTTTCATTTGAGAAGTGCTAAACAGTATTCTCTTTAAAAACAAAAAAAGTAGAATAAAGATAACATCTACATTAAAAGAATTGAGAAATTGATAAGTGAATTATCAGAAGTGACTATCCATGTACATCACCATCACGTGGTGGTGTTTTTAATAGTATTCCTCTGAGAGTGACACCATGATTAATATTATATACTGATATGTAATATATAATACAATGCATTGCATATATGTTTTGTCATATTAATATAGTGTGAGTATATTAATATCAATATATTATATATATGTATATTTATAATAATGCTATCAAAACTTGAATCACTAGCCTGAATATAAAAACAAAACCTCTGTCAGTAACATTTTCAAATGACAGAAATGTCAGTAAATAGTGATCAGAATTTGGCAGTTATACTGGAGATCTGGGTCCTACATTAATCTGTATACTGTTACATAACACACTGTAGAAATGGAATGGTTAGCACAGAAGTATATGCTTTATAACTTGACAGAACAGAAAAGTCTCCTGTTTCCCAGTATTTCTGAGGAAGTGTTAAGGATCATAGTACCCAGACATCTGTACCTCTCTGTATAACATTCTGCAACTGTACTGTAAAAAGATTACTGTAATCCTTGGCATAAATGGAGTGAGTATGGAGTAGGAACTTGAGAATATGGAAAGGGATATTATTTTTTCATTCATATGACATTATTTTTAGTACTGAAATATTGCTGTCTCCTAATAATCACCTTTTAGATCTGATAAAATATAAAAGGTAAAAAAATAAATAAATCATAAAATTGTTTCAGAAGAATTGACAATGAAAGACTCTGTGGCTATGTGTATTTCTTGTTGAATGGTACTGTCTTCATGGTATCCTGCTTACTTTCCTTATAAAAAGAAACACTAGAAGTGCTTCCAAGCACTGCTCTCCAAATTTGGCAGATAGAATCAGATTTAGGTTGGAAAAGACCCTTAAGATCAACAAGTCCAAACATAAACCTAGCAATGCCAAGTCTGCTACTAAACCAAGTCACTAAGTGCCACAGCTACATACCTTTATTTGAATACCTCCAGGAATGATGACTCAACCACTTCACTGGGCAGCCTATTCCAGTGCTTGAAAAACCTTAAAGGAACAAATTTTTCCTCATTTCCAATCTAAACATCTCCTGGCACAACCTGAAGCTGTTTCCTCCTGTCTTAACACTTCTTATTTCAGAGAAAAGACTGACACCTACCTTACTACAACCTTTCAGGTAGTTGTTAAGAGCAATACAGAATAAACAATCCCAGTTCCCTCAGCTGCTCTTCACAAGACTTATGCTCCAGATCATGTACCAGCTTTGTTGCCCTTCTTTGGGCACACTCAAGCACCTCAATGTCAATTCTTGTAGTGAGGTGTCCAAAACTGAACACAGTCTTTAAGGTGTGACCTCACCACTGCTAAGTCCAGGGGTACAATCACTTCCCTGGTCCTGCTGGACACACTATTTCTGACAAAAGCCAGGATGCCATTGGCCTTCTTGGTCACCTGGACATACTGCTGGCTCATATTCAGCCATCTGTCAACCTACACCACCAGGTCCTTTTCTACTGGACAGATTTCCAGCCACTCTTACCCAGGTCTATAGCATTACTGGGTGTCATTGTGAACAAGTGCTGAACTTGGCACTTGACCTTTTTGAACCTTATGCCATTATCTTAGGGCCCATCAATCCAGCCTGTCCAGATCCCTCTGTTGAGCCTTCCTACCCTCAAGCAGATCAACACACCCACCTAACTTGGTGTCATGCAGAATTCCTGAGGGTGCCCTCAATTCTCTTGTCCAGATCATTGATAAAGACATTAAACAGAAATGGCCTCAGTACTGAGCCCTGGGGAATGCCACTTGTGACCAGCTGCCAACTGGATTGAACTCCATTCACAACTCTTTGGGCCTGGACATCTAGCCAGTCTTTTACCCAGTGACATGTACACTCATTCACACCATGAGCAGCCAGTTTCTCTAGGAAAGTTATGTGGGAAATGGTGTCAAAGGCTTTACTAATGTCTAGGTAAGCAACATCCACAACCTTTCTTCATCCACTAAGCAGTTTACTTTGTCCTCAAAGGAGAACAGGTTAGTCAGGAAGGACTTGCTTTTCATAAACTGATGCTGACTGGGCCTGATCACCCTGTTGTCCTGCATGTGCCATGTGATGGCATTCAAGATGATCTGCTCCATGACTTTGCCTGGCACTGAGGTCAGACTGACAAGTCTGTAGTTCCCCATATCCTCCTTCCAGCTCTATCTGTGGATGAACACCACATTTGTTAACCTCCAGTCAACAGGTACTTCCCTGTTTAACCAGGACTGTTGATAAATTATGGAAAGTGGCTTTGTGAGAGCTTCTGCCAGTTCCCTCCATATTCTTGGATGGAGTCCAACCAGGCCAATGGACTTGTGTGCATCTAAGTAGTGCAGCAGGTCACTAATAAGCTATCTGTAGATTATGGGGGCTTCATTCTGCTCCTCAACCCTGTCTTCCAGCTCAGGCAGCTGAGTATGTGGAGAACAACCAGTCTTGCTATTGAAAACTGAGGCAAAGAAGGTATTCATTACCTCAGCCTTGTCATCATCCTATGTCACTAAGTTTCTCTCCTCATCCAATAGAGGGATGGAGATTCTCCTCAGCCCTCCTTTTGTTTCTAATGTATTTATAGAAACATTTTTTATTGCCCTCATGGCAGCAGCCATATTAAGTTCTAGTTCAGCTTTGGACTTTCTGATCTTCTCCCTTCATAACCACATGACATCTTGTAGTCCTTCTGAGTTGTCTACCCCTTCTTCCAAAGATCATAAATTCTGCTTTTCTTCCTAAGTTCCAGACAAAGGTCTCTGTTCATTCAGGCCAGTCTTCTCCACCAGCTTGCTTTTTGAGACACGAGATATTTTATGACTGCATATTCAGTGTAGCAGATCTGGGCAAGAAAACAAATATACCTTGTTCTTTACAACACAAAAGAAGATTTTTCAGATAAATATAGCTAAAAAATAAGGTTATTCAGGAGATGAAAGAAAAATGAGAAATTACTTGATTACTGTTTATGTATTCCTTAGGAAGAAAACCCCACTAATTAATAAAGGTCTCTTTAGCTTATAAGAGAAAGGAAAATCAAGTTAAAATCGATACAAGTTGAATTCAGGCAAATTCAATTTGGGCGTAAGGCACAAATATCAAAGAGTGAAGGTAATTAACCACTGGAAAAAGATTGTTTCAGTCTAGTTAAATACAATACATTTTTAGCCAGACACAATTATTGACTGTGATGCAATCTTGACTTTGGGATGGCTGCATAAGATGCAAATATGTGATCTGTAGTGTACAGCAGGAGAGAGAAGCTAATCAGATGGTCCTAGTTACACTTTTATACCATGATTTCACCTTTAAACAATATCAGCTGATAATGGATTTTATCTGAACGTTATTCACTGCTAAAATGAAAAATCTCTTAGCAGAAGGACAGAATGTTTTCAGTTAATTTTACTTTGGTTTTATTCTTTTTGGACCTTATAAAATTTCTGACAAGCCTTACATAAATGCATTCAAGAGGTGTGCACAATAACATTTGTGGAAAAAACCAATCCTGTGTAATTGTTAGCATTTTCCCTAGAAAATCCATTTCCCCACTCATGAGGGATTTATAATTCAGCTGATATAAACCTTATAATAATTCTAATTTTAAGTAGCTTAAATTGTTTTCCCTGATTTCAGCATCAGGACAGTCAACATATTTTGCATCATATTGCAGGTTAAAAATATAATTGCTTACAATTGTTATTTCATAAGTACATATCTTGTTTAAATTAATTTAGATTCTGGGATGTTTATAGAACTACATCTGTTGAAATTGTGATCCTCAGTTCATCCAGAAGGTAAGGAGAAAAGAGATGTTCACCATATGAATCTGACATTTGTATAGCAGCCAGATCAGCCCCAACCCTTGACACCCAAAATAGTCAACACAGTCTGCTCTGCGTGATTGGTTGTACCAAATATATTGACCACAGTGATGTCTTTACAAGCTGTTCAGATATGAATGCACACCCAGAGTTTGTGAATATTTTGTTTCTGAATTTGGTTTTGCATACTTTTAAGTTTACTTAGTCCAAACAGACTATGAGCTGAGGACCTTTTCTACAGATGTAGAGAGTTAATTCTACTCCCTTGATTTTTCATTTCTAACTTTATGTAAATCTAAAAAGATTTTATGATAATGTAGATAACTTTTGAGACATCTCAATCTTAAAAACTTCCTTATATGCTTTTTTTTTTTGTTTTCAAGTGACATTGAAACTCTGATCAGCTCCAAAGTAAAACTGAAAAACTTTTTTTAGCCTCAATATTCTGCTGCAATATCTATATTCTATTATGCCTTCAAGAAATCAAATTACTGCTTTAGGAAACAGTCAGAAAATCCTGATACACATGTCATTTCCCTTTTATAAATTTACTTCACATTTTAAAGCCACTTGCTCTTCCTCACATCCCTAAAAGTAAGTTGTCTTTTATTATTGACACACTTTACTTAGGAAAGTATTGTCTTGAAAGAAATATTCTCTTCACTTTCTCTCATGAGTCTGTTACCATGCTCAAATTAGAATTCACCATTCTGAGTTCCCCACTCTAAACAATGTCGTCTTGTTATTTTTTCCAACAGTATTATAAAAAGATTAAGTGAGGCGTAACATTTGAGATTTTCTGTCTGTTGTTGATCAGATCCACTACCTGAATTTTATTCTGTGCAGTTCAAAACATTGTTTTCATGTGAGTATTTGTATACTATTCCTTCCAATTCTTCCTACAAGTTTATTACATTTTCATATGAAATGTTGACAAGCATCAGGTATTTCTGCACATTAGCGGATAATCTTTCCATTATACTTTAACAAAGCCAGATATCTTTACTTTTTAATGCTTTTCTCCACAAGTGAATTTTAAGAAGCCTTTAATTAACTTTGTTATCCTTCTTTGCATCCTGATCAATATGCTGATCATTAAGTGAAATAATATGCACCACTGCACTCGGTAGTCTATGGGTAGGAAAGAATGAAAGTTAAAAAAGGACAGATCTTTTGTAACAGTGTGGTTTTAGAATCTATAATGAACAACTCATATATCTCAGAGAACATAGAAGATACGATACCAATGAAATTGTGATGCCAAAAGCAGAGTGGACTTCCATATTAAAATATTCACTAACTTCAGTAGGGCCAAAATTTATCTGATATACCACATTACGAGTGTATCTAGAATGTAAGGATCTGTTTTATCAGGCTACTGCATTAAGGTCTATTCAGTATAAGAGACAAATACAAGAGATGTGAACAGTAATAAATTGAGCATGCACACAGATATACAAACTAATAAATATCACATAACAGAGACAATAGCAAAGAGTAGAATTATTCGTTTAGTGAGAGGCTACTAAAATAACAATCAAGTGTAGCAGTGAAGATATTTAACCAGACCTTTGAAACTAATAAGAAAAAAAATGAGTAAATAAACAGTCATGAATCATATAGGAAGGAATTGTTGACATTAGGTGTACACATTTTTCTATACTTTTGTACATATATATATTTAGAGTTGTCTAGGATGGAACATTTAAAGATCTGGCAAAATAATTTCAATTTTAAACTTCAAAAGTAAACTGACTAAATGAATTCATTAACAACATACAGCACTAATTTACATATTCTTAATCATCATTACTTTATATGATGCTGTTAGTCTTTAACACTTAACACTCTAGATTAGCTGTGAGTATACAATACCACAGAGCAGTTGCTGAACAGTTAGCACTGAAGACAGTGGTTGTTGGTGGCTCTCTAAGGTCAACGTAATTGGGCTTGAAAGCTCTTTGGAAGGAAAAGCCAAAACTGAAGCAGATTTGTATTCTTTCTTCTCCATGCTTTATTTTCATATTTGGGATTTCAATTCCATTTTTATCCCTCCCAAAAGGAGTTCTTGTCAGCTCCCAATGTTTTGTATCTCATTCTCATGTTTCTGTTGGGTTTTTGGTTTGGTTTTTTGGTGTTTGGTTTTGGTTTTTTTGTTTTTGTTTTTGTTTTTGTTTTGTTTGTTTGTTTGTGTTTTTTGTTGTTGTTGTTTGTTTTGTTCGTTTCTTGTGTGTGTTTTGGTTGTTGTTGTTGTTTTGGTTTTGTGTTTTATTTTGTTTTGTTTTTCCCCAGTCACTGTTATTGTTTATTCAGGAAAATCTCTTCTTTTTTTCATTTGTGTGTCTCCTACCTATACCATGTCTTTCCTTGATCTTTTCTGGTCCTATTGGTCACATACCTAAATGATCTAAATAGTTATATACTGTCTGGCTATGCCATCATAGAGGAAAATTCCCCATGGCCACCGCTCTGTGGGACAATTCTATATGACCAGCTCTATTCTAGGGCAACTCTCTGCAGGTCATCAGATTCTGAGAAACAAAAATATCACCTTCAGTGAGTCTATGTAATATATACAGATACACATCAAAAGCAAACTTTTTCCTTCCTCTCTGGCTTTGAACTGTCACAGCTGTTTCACAAGTCAGCTACTATGATTTTTGCAAGGAAACTTCGTATTCGTAAGGGAGTTAAACTATAAGAAATAGTGAGTCACACAATTTGCAACATGTATTAGTTGATTAATCATGTGCTTAGCCATCAGAGGTATCCAGCTTTCTCTGCAACTGCTTTTGGTGATGCATTAATAAAGTAATACTTAAATTAGTGATGAAATAAAGGCAACAATGAGATAAAGATAACTAAATCAAATGTGAAATTAAAAAAAAAATAAATTTGTCCATCACTTTTTATAAGGGTGGTGAAATGCTGGAATGGATTGCCCAGAGAAGTGGTAGGTACCCCAACCCTGGAAACATCAAAGGACAGGTTGGATGGGGCTCTAAGCAATCTGATCTAGTGAAAGATGTCCCAGCTCACTGCAAGAGGGGTTGGGCTAGATGACCTTTAAAGGACCCTTCCAAACATTCTATGATCCTATAATAAGCATGATCAGCTAATGCACAGGTGGAATGTCAGATTGGTGGGGAGAACTACAGGACGGTTTTGCTTGGGAAGCCAGGCAGCAGGTGGCTGCCCCACTGCCTTCTGTCACCTGCCAACACCCTGTGGCCACTCTGATGCCTGTACTGCTGTGTGCATTGTCCAGACAGGGAAGAAACACCACTGTG
This sequence comes from Megaceryle torquata, assembly GCA_024611175.1. Taxonomy (NCBI): domain Eukaryota; kingdom Metazoa; phylum Chordata; class Aves; order Coraciiformes; family Cerylidae; genus Megaceryle; species Megaceryle torquata. The sequence continues at coordinate 24,101 of JANIJG010017971.1, forward strand.
GTAGGGACTGCTAACTCACTGTGTTCCTGACTTCCTGGGGCAGAGAAGGATACTGAGGTGTTGGGATGCCATGCTTATAAATCCCACAATTAA
>JANIJG010017972.1:0-24300 GCA_024611175.1 Megaceryle torquata
CTGGGAAGGCTGTTCCAGTGCCTCACCACTCTTTCTGTAAAGAATTTCTTCCTAATACCCAATCTAAACCTCCCCTGCTGCAACTTCAGATCATTTCCTCTGGTTCTGTCAGCAGTTACTAAGGAGAAGAGGCCAACACCCACCTCTCTACAACCTCCTTTCATGTAGTTGTAGAGGGAGGTGAGGTCCCCCCTCAGCCTCCTCTTCTCCAAACTAAACATACCCAGCTGCCTCAGCCTCTCCTCATATGACTTGTTCTCTAAACCCCTCACGAGATATTCCATACCATATGACATCAACTGAACTGCAATAGCTAGGAAAAGGGGGAGGGGGGGGCATTGGCTTGTTCTCCAGAGCAAGTGCTACACATTTGGAGTCCTGTTTCCCAAAAAGGGCCAGACATCACTCGCTGATGGGAAATAGAGAATAAATCTTTGTTTTCTTTCACTTCTGCATGCAGCGTTGCTTTGCTTCTTCATTAAACTGCTTTTGTCTTAGCCCACAAGCTTCATCTTATTTTCTTCCCTCTGGCCCAGCTGAGAGGAAGGGGGTAAATGATAGAGCAGCTCAGTGGGCACTTGGTATCCAGCCAAGGTCAAACCATCACACTAACCTAGTCTGGAAGTTTCTTAACCAGAAGATGAGTCACCCAATTTTCCTCAGGTTATCTACTCGAGTTTGACAGGCCCTTATTTTATTTGGGAGGACAAAAAGTCACGCAAATCCTTTTCCTTCCTTCCTTCCTTCCTTCCTTCCTTCCTTCCTTCCTTCCTTCCTTCCTTCCTTCCTTCCTTCCTTCCTTCCTGAATCAAAACATGTTGAGTGCAGTGTCCACATTTGCCATTGTATCTGCTCTAGACATTTCTTTCTGTCCATCAAAGTTATGATGGACAACAGTGCAAAGGGACAGCAGTGACCGAAGTTAGTGTTTCGCCTCTCCAGGCTGGCTGTGAATTTCTGGTTTGGAGCCTTTCCTTGACACTGACGTCATGTTATCACAATGTGCCAAGTTTTTCTCCAATTGTTCTTGAAAATGCAGCTTAAACTTTTATTTCTTGTCACTTTGTGGTAATGATAGCCAAAACCTTCTGTTGTAGCCAGGCTGTCAAAAGTAGAAGACACAGATGTATTTCTTTCCTTAAAAATAAAGCAGAAAAGGTAGTTAGCATCTTCCTGTCTAATTTTCAAAAGTCACCAAGTGAAACAGCAGTGTTTTAGTCTGTGAAAGAAAACACCGGAGATTATTATAGTTCATCTAGTAAAAAAGAAAAAATGGAGTGTTTCCTTTTGTTCTGTAAGTGATGCCAAATTACATGCTACTAGGTCATAATGTACAGAGGAAAAAAGTGTATAGTGAATATGTAACGTAACAGAATAATTCTTTATATTGGAAGCCTAACAAGTATACTAATCCATTTGATGTGCAGTGTAAAAGTTGGTTTGTTGCAATTTTGTAATAAAATTTTGCACGTTCTCAAAAGTTACATACCCTACAGAAATATACATATTTTATGTTGAAAGTGTTATGTATCACCTCTGTCAACCTATCTTGTAAACTTTTTTTAAAAATAAGAGATCAAGTTACTTTGATGTGATACTTTTTTTTCACAAATCTATGTTGATTGGCAGTAATTATGTTATCTTCTTTTAATTCTTAATTATAGTTCTTTAGCATCCATTCCATTATTCTGCATATGATTGACATCCAGCTGACGGGTCTGTAATTGCACCTTTAGAAGCTGAAACATGTTTGCTCTCTACTACTGTTCTGGAACTGCCAGAGTGTTTCAAGAATTGCTGAAAAGCCACGTTAATGGTCCACAGAGCTTGTCAGGCAGCACTTTTAACAAGTTTTGTATGCAAATTTTCTGGATACAGCTATTTTAAAATTTAACTGCAATATCTTCTGGTATTGCTGTTAAAATGTAGAGAATTCAACCCTCGTTACTGTTTGACATACATACATAAATATTTCTGGATTGGATTTTGACAGAAATTATCCATTCTGTATAATAAATATTATTTGTTATCTAATAAGTAAATCACTTTATGAATCAATATCACTGGAGTGTTTTTTCTCCTGAGGAATGGATTTCTTTCCCTGAAAACATGAGAGAGTCAGCACTTAACCATCTTTATTTCTGCTAAACAACTCTCTTACCAAGTATCTGTAGTTCTCATCTTCTTATTTACAGTTATTATTACCACCATATTCTTTCTCATATATGGATGTTGGGGTTTTTTTCCTTATACCTCCTCTTCCCTATTAAAACTAATGGTTTGTTTAAACAGTGTGGCCTCTGTCTCTATTGACTGCCCTGTGGCTCTTTGGGCAACTAGCAAAGTGTTTGCTGGTGTTCTGGATTACAGGCAGAGGTCTGTATGCTAGGCCCATACCTATGTTATTTTATTATTAAGAGGTGTTAGAGGCATAGTTCCCTTCAAGTTACTTTGTTTTAAAATGTTAACAGTAGTCTTCTCTCAAAAACAAATGAAGTCTATGAAATTGCCATATCAAAGCAGCCCAGCCTTAGCTATTCTACAAGGAATTCCAGTTTTAAGTTGCTAAAACTTCCATATCCATTCTGAAAAGGTATAAAAAGACTGATCATTTCCAAAAAAAAAAAGCCATTTCCTTTCTCCTCAAGGGAAAAGTAAGTGACATGGACAGAATTCACAAGGCCAGATTCACCACTAGTAATTGAGTCATGCTGAAGAAGATTATTTGATTAATTTTGTAGTTCTGTATTGTTAATTACTGTAAAGAGATGAAGGACAGGAAAGTACTTTTCAAGAACCTCTTAAAAAGACTCACAAAAGTAGTATTTCTACACATAGTTTTGTTTTTAAAAAGCCATTAATAGTTGTAAGGTCATGAGCTACATTGTGTAGATATGATGAAAGAAAACCAGTTCAAAAGCCTAGCATGCTGATGAGTAATTGTGGAATTGTTAGGAGGCCTTGACTAGGTAAATGACAAATTAACAGATAGAATATTATTTGTCTTTTATTTTTATATATATATATTTATATATGAACCAACATATAGTAGCTTGTTTATTACAGAAACCATTTTTGTTCTTTCCCTTTGTTAAAGCTGTTCTGTTTTCAGAGGATGTTGTGCTCTTTCTATAATTCAGTGATTATTTATCTGAATTAATATTTAATAGGAATACTGCAAGCGACATTCTGTAATTATAGATATGAGTAAACAGATTTAGGAAATGCAACAGAATGGCTTGTTACTATAGAAGATCAATTTTCTGTGCTTGGATACCCAGCTTTTAGAACATAAAAGTGAGCCTTTGTCTATCATAACCATTTGTTTTAACCATTTAATAAATATGTTGCTTAAACTTTTTAAAATAATAACAACCTCTTTTGAGGATGGGGCCTGATAAAGATAAAAAAATGCTCTCTTTTCCATACTGCACATATTTTCCTTATCTTCCACCAAGGTGGAAAAAATACTTGGCTTTTTTAGACTTCTTACTATCTGACCTGATTTTTTCCAAAATAGTGACTCTGATTTTGCTTTTTCATAGGAGCATTCAACCAATGTAAGTAATTTTGAACTGACTTTCAGGACAAAATTCAGTTCTTTGTATGAAACCACCAAATTTAACGTGTTATTTTATATCTATATCATCACATTAGTTGCCTGGAAAAAAATTTATTCAATGATTAATAGAAAGCAGAAAAAAAGAGAGCGAATTGTTAAAACAAAGAAACAAAACAGCAAACAAACACAAAAATCCCAATGCTGTATGAAAATATGAAAAAAAAAAAATTAATTTTAAAATATTACCTCAGTCAGACAAAGAGTGGATAAGCCACTGAAGCAGCAATACCTTTCAGCTACCAGCAGTACATAAGTATGAGTTAACCTACTAGTTACAGACATTTTGAATAGTACAGAGCGTGCAACATTAAAGTGATAATTAATTCCACATCATTGTTTTATTTGATACTAAAGCTGGCTGGGTTTTTTTTTCTTAAGTTTTGCCTTTGATACAAAATGTCAGTACTTCTGTAAACAGAGTGATTTTAATTACCTTTCCTTTAGTGAGAATAAACATTGCTACTAAACTGTGTTATGCTGTATGCCTTGTCTATAATATGCAAGGCCTGGAGATGCATTTGTAGTGATGCATTGATTAGTCCATTTTGCCTATTCCTAAAGCACCTTTTCCATGGCACTAAAAGAATAGGCTTATGAAGGGTGAGTGTCTACAGAGAAGATAGTTCATTTGCATTATTGTCTTTGAGGTGTCATGAAAGACAGGAATCTTTAAAGAAGGACATATGTAACACGGAGAAGAGGAAGACCTGATAATCACTGACTGTGATACCCAAGGAAACATTCATGATAACTATTGGATTTATGATGTCTATGAAAAAAATAAAAAAAAAACCCAGCTTGGATGGAGTCATGGAACGTCAGATAGCTATCATGTGTCAAGTCAGATAGCTATATTTGCATAGGTTACTTGGCCTGATAAGTATAGAGTATACAAGAATTAAAGGATGCAACTCACTTTCAAATTTGCAGGGTTTTTGACAATCCTAGCTTCTTATAAGAAGCTGTAGGTACACTGTCAAAATCAGCAATTCTCAAGCTTAGGTTTGAAGGCAGGTGGGGAACTTGCTTTCACAGTTTCCACAAGCCTGGATATTTATAGCCAATATCAACAGCCATCCTGTGAAGTTCTCGTGGTCCATGTCCACTTAAAAAAGACAATTTCTGAGCTATGGTAGTCTGTTAAACATTTGGTATCTTTTCAGTTTCTCTAAGGCATCAGCCTTTTGGCCCAATTTGCATTTGAAGTCTGAGCAAATCCTGTGTTACTAAGCTCCCCAGAAAAATAGGTATATCCTTTGGTATTCAATAAGTCAGTCACTGTCTGCTGCAGCTGCTAGTTCATTAGGCTTCCTTCCAAAACGTGCTATCTGTTCTCGTTTCAGGGATTCCTTGACTGTGTGCTGTAGGAAAAAAATCTGTGTGCCACCTGAAGTGTGGCATGCTATGGCATATTGTCATGTCCCCATTTCTCCCCACTCCAAGATCTTTTATCTTTTATAGTTGCATCCATTCCATTTTCCTGCCCAACTACTACCTGAGGTTAACCATTCCTTCTTATTTGGTAGTTAGAATACCAGTTGGAGTCACAAAGGAATATTTGTGGGAATGTGATACTGCAGTCATTCCACTTCCCTCGGTACTTAAGTCTCAAGGATTCAGTACTTTCCCATGACAAGCTTAGCAAAGTTATAATGTTTTCTCAAAACTAGTGCTTGGTTTGGAGATGCACAGCTTCAAAAAGTTTCTGTCAGAATGTAGGAACTCCAGAGGACAGAAACAATAATACTAAGAGGTTAAAAAAATAACTTTACCAAAACATTAAAAGAATGAGTTTAGATTCTTCGAGAAGAGGGAAAGCTAGACAGCCTGTGATTGCATGGCCTGTGCCCTTAGCACTGCAGTTTCCCATGCAGAACCCATCTCTGATGGATTTGTGTAGTGCAAATATAAGTTTCATTGTTGCCTTTCCACCATCTCAGCCACCCTCACAATCATATGATACTTCTCAAGGTGTTTGTGAACCAGGAGCTGCTATTTTTTTCTCTCAAAAAGCATCAGTCACATCTTGCAGCCCAATGCATACTTTGCAATGCAGTATACACTGGTAGCAGGGAGCTGGAGATTGATGGGAATGCTAGCATTCCTTAGAGTTGAGAAAATCAAAGAGGATATATACAGCTCAATATGGCTAATTTCATTATCCAGAAAAACCGGCCTCACTTTCATTTCCACATATGTCTAATAGAACAAAACCTGACATAACTCAATAGACCTGAATCATCCCTGTCTTTACATTGATTAAATGTGTACTTTAGGATAACTTACAACTGTAGCTGAATGCAATAAGAACATAAGAAACACCTCATTGGGTGAGATGAATGGTTCACCCCAAATGGTATTTTTCTTTCAGCAGCAGTATCAGGAGGTGCTATTGACTGGGAGCATGCAGGCTTGGCCAAGGCATCCAGTGCATTCTCCTTGCCCTCAGTCATACTCTCTTTTGTCTTCTCTCCAGTGTATAGAATTCCAGCCTTTGTCTCAGTCATTGTTTTTCTTGCCATTTGTTATATCCTTTTTAACTCTGTTGGCTCATAATCTCTTCTTAAGGTCTTATTTTATGGAAGCAGAAAAGAAAAATTTAGCACTTTATTGTTTAAACATGAGGTCCCAATATATGGGACAGTCCTGAGGATGTCAACAGTATTCATCAGGGCATATGAACCATATCTGGACGAACACAATCCACATGCCTTATGATTTCTATTCAGTTCCCTCCAGACACAGATCAGGCCAGGGTAATTAATCCCAATTTTAATTGCTTTTCTCTCCCATTAAGTTGGCTGTGATAGAAAGCTTGATCCATCCAGCTGTGGAGAAGGGACAATTAACATCTTTTTGATGGTTATTGCCTAAAAAGTTAGAAGTAAAGAAAATAATTTCTGAGCAGAAGAAAAAGGATTGTTCATATTGGACATAAGTATTAAAGTTATTCCAACAGGACAGCTTTGAGGATTTGATTTTTAAAACATGGTATCTTGTGAATGACAGTTGCATCCATCCTTTTTATTTTCAGTGGCAGCAGAAGGATACATGCCTTGTATACTATGGTGCTTAATATTTTGGTCTGTATAAGTTTCCTATGAACTAGCAATATCTATGTTGTATGACTTGTCTAGCCAGATAAATGAATGTCTCTGAAAATTACACCATATATTTCTGGGTACTTCTTCAATCTGTAGCAATAAATAAGAACTGCTTAATAGTACAATTCATGTCAGGCTTTTCTTTTTTTTATCTTTCAGGAAGGAGTTTTAAAAGGAGTAAAATGATATACAGCAAGCACTGTAGTAAACCTTGTCAGAAAAGTTAGATTTTTTTACTTTCTTAGTTATCCTAGTAAAACTCTTTCATTTTTTTTCCTCTTTATTTAGCTTAATGATAAAATAAAGTTAATAGCGAAGAGAGATAATTTTAATAAGCACTTCCAAAAGCAAGTCGCCCATTAGAATTTTGGCTCTTGATATTGGTACACCTGCAGTTCTAGTTTCTACTTTTTCTTTATTTATTCTGCTGTGGATATTTTCTATATTTAGAAAAAAAACCCCAACCAAATAAAAAAAAAAAAAACAACACCCAAACCTTGGATCCTTGTTTGTTGAACTTCTGCTCTTGACTTCTAGCCAATAACTTGTATCTTGTTTCTATATCTATTTTTTATAGTATTTCTTATAGCAACTTACAAAAACTGAGCTAAGAAAATGTTAACTATGAAGTCTGAAAAGTTTGAATGCATTGAAAGTGAGATTCTCTTTAGAGATATGATTTGAATTAATACCTGTGCTGGTTTGAATGAGAACAGAACTCATTCTGTTCAGTGACTTTAATTTTCAGCTCAGTTTTTTAAACTAACTGCACTTTCTGAAGTTAGCAGCCTGTTTTCCCAGGCAGTGTCTGCTTCTAGCAGCAATAACACCCCATTTTTAGAGTTACTACCAATGACTGGTATGCAGACCAAGGCCACTGCTGGATCCTGTATACCACATTGACGGGTGCAGAAAGTAAAAGGATGCACCTGTGGGAAGAACGGACAGGACAGGTGACCCCAAACTGACCAACAAGGTGTTCCATCCCATATATGTCTTATTTGGTATAAAGCAGAGGAATCTGGAGAGTCTCAGTCCCTCTTTTTGCCCTTGGCCAGCTTTGCCGGCTTTGCTTGGTTTGTCTTGGGTCTTCTTCCAGTTTCTTCCTTGGAACATCTGAGGAGGACTCTATCCATTCTGCCTTCAATCCTGATCTGTGTGTTCCTGAATCCAGTACCAGAATCCAGCTCCTGAACACAGCTCCCCTCTGCTGCAGGGCCCAGTCTGGGACTCCCCCAGTGGCTGCTCCACAGCATCAGTGGTGACGGTGACGTAATTTCCATCAGGGGGTTGGGTTTGATACTGGTTTTGTATATATTTGTATATACTCCATTTTTTAATTATTATTTTCATTTTCATTAAAGCTGTTCTGGCTTCCTTTTCTAATCTCTAAGTCTCTCTCCCTTACTCCCTTTCTCTTCCCCTTTGGGGAGGGAGGGCAGTTAACAGAGAGCCTCTGTTACAGGTCTAAGGGGCTGCCCTGACACTAAACCTTAACAATGCTGCTTATTCGTTTTCATAGTTGATCAAATACATTTTCTTTCTTAAATAATATGTTTGGGGTTTTTTTTTCTAAAATGATTCTCAGAAAACAGTGATCATTTTTTTTCACTGAATTTTCTTCACCTTGAAAATAAAAGGCATGGAGAATCTAAGCCCAAATACTTAAGATTTTACAAATTTATAAGCAAGAAGGTCTTTATATAAGGTCTTTAATTACAGTGTGGGCTGCAGCACTAATCCATTGCTTGGATTACAACTGAGTGTACACTGTGTGTCACGATAAACCTACACCCTGGATGACCTCAGCTGGGATGAATCCTGAATTCACAGATCCCTGTTGCTCTATTTTGGCATCCAACATGTAGAATTTGCTTGTAGACAAATGTGGCTCATATATCTTTTTCTTATTCAAATCGGGCTGGGCCCAGGAAGGGTTTGTCTGCAATGGGAGTTTTTGTTGCTCAGGGGAATAGACCCTATGCCACTATCCCCTTTTTCACTTTTAGTAACTTGCATGATCTGCGTGGCATCTGTCTGACTTTTGGCAAGGTCATGATATATTCAGCTAAATAAAAATGCATTAGGAGGCCCAGATTAATTATTAGTAAAGGCTTTCTCTGGCGATTGAGTCTTATTTCCAAGATTTTAATTTATTTCCTCTTCCCTTTCTTCTCCTCCTGTGGAAGCAAAATAACTAGAAACAACAAAGGCTTTTACTGTATGCTTTTCTCTTAGTCTAGTATTTCTGTCCTATGCAACTCATATATATGTAAAACAATACAAAGCAGCATATATCTCCAGAGGTCTATTGCATGTTTTACAAATCAGCAACAACTTTTTCTGCTCTTTTTATGTCTCCAAGCCTGGCTACACTCCTCTGTACATAACTATACTAGGCACAGAGAGGAAGCTGAAAATTTTGCCTTGAGAAGCCCTTTAAGGATGCCAAATTCATCTATGTGTTTTTCCAAAAAGTAAAACTAACATTCCCTTTAGGCAACTTGTAATCCATAGATTATTGACACAAAATGCTGTATATGCTTTTCTGAAACCTTTATAGCTTACAGAGCCTGTGTGTGCTTATTCCAAGCAAATAGTTACAGTTTGTCCTTAGAAGTGTTGTGACCTCCACATAGAAGAAACTTTTTTGCTGAAATGTTACCACTTCTCCTGTTCCCAGTCCAATTTTGGAAGAATCATTATGATTATGCAGGATGCAGTGTTACAGTTTTATTACTCTGCTAAGAGCTTTGCAAATAAGTTTGGACAACTCTTAGAAGTCAACAAATGCATCCCACACAGAACTAAGGATGTTACGGTCTTAAACAGGGGGTTTCTACCTTTTCTTAGATTTGAATCTATATTCTTTTTATGTTGCTTTCCTCCTTCACAAACATAAAGAATATGAATGGCCATGTAAGTCACAACAGTCATCTCTTCAGCAGTGACAGTGATTGAATTCATGGGGAAGAATATGAATGCTTCCCCCGAGTATTTTCCTAGTCTTCTATTGGTTCTAGTTTATGGGCTTCTGGAGCTGCACACTGTTCCTTTGCATTTAGTAATTCTTGGTGGATTTATCTTTCATGGACTTGTTCCAAATCCCTATAAATATTCAACATACATAACTTCCTTTGATGAGGACTTTCTGAGGTCTGTCACCCATGAATCTTTCTCAGTTTCGAACCTAATACCAACACTTCATGGCTTTGGTTCTTCTTTCAGTAGTTTATCTGTACCCACCAGTCCACATCACTCAGTTTTGTAAACCATTACTAATCATTGCTTTTCCAGCCCAAGGACTCCTCGCTGACCTGGTTGTTCTTTATTTGGAGCCCATTCCATACATACCTCCTTTGCCCTTCTCTCAGCATTTTACCATTCTGCTAAACACTTTGTCAGATAGGGGAGCTAGAACTGCTCACAGTATTCAAGTTGTCAGGGAATCACAGATTTATACAGTGGTATAATGATCTCTGTTTTATTGTCTTTTCCTAGTATTTTCTAGCAGCAGAATCATGGTTTAGACTGCTAGTGGGTATTGAGTAAAACTATTCATGCAGGAACTTACCACTTCTTTTTGCTGAAGTTGAAGAAACTTGTTCATCATAAAAAAGAAAAACACTATTATCTTTGGATTTCACTTTTGGGTTTTTTTGCCTCTTACCCACCCTCTGAAGACCTGTCATAGGAAAGATTTAGGGTATTACACTAGAAATGTCTAAGGCCTGTATGCATAAACTTCATTTAGTAGACACATCATATAAAGTAATTAATTTGGTAAAAAAATATTTAATAGAAGCAGTAAATGGTATATTTATTTGTGAATAAATTTTCCTCTCTTCTTTAGTAACATATTGTAATAATGTCTCACTTATGAAATTATTAATGGGGCCTGTAAATGTAAGTAATTAAGCTTAAAGCTTACTGAATTAATTCTTAATGTGATTAATTTTTACATCTGAAAAAGTTATAGAATAATTGACTAATTATTATAATGAGTTTGCATGCTTATCATTTTACTTTGAGTAATAAATATAGGGTTACATAGCTGATTCTATAGTAAGAATTCTAGAGTCTTTTCTATCTTATCCCATTTCCTGTGATACCTATTTTTTTTAAGTTTACCAGAAGTTTAAAAAATATTTGAATTATTACCTGATTTTGTCAAAAAAGCCGTAAAGGAAAGCTTACAAAAACTGATGAAATTTTACTTTTCCCCACATTGTTTACTTTCTTTTTCAAGAAAGATGGAAAAAGTATGTAAACAAAACCCTAGCAGTATAGTTTAGAAAAAAAGTTTTTAATTTCTTGTAGAAATTCTCACATCTTTCATCTTTTTTTATACTTACCAGCTTCAGTTCTTATTTTCATTTTCAGTTATTAGACCGCATCCAAACTGGTTTTTCCCGAGATTATTAACATGTTGTCTACCTGTCAGTCAAAGAAAGTCAGGTTATATTCACATTCTATTCTAGAACCTTGAGGTGCAAGAACTTCTTTTTTTTCTTATGTTAATAAATGTGACAACTTTCTGTAATATGGTGTGTCGGTGATGGACTGGACATGAGGTACCTGAAGAAATGCTTAGCTCAGACATCCCTTTGCTCAGTACTGATCTGTATCAGTAAATATCAACTAGATTATCTTTTCACGTCAAACTTCAACACTTAATACTTGCTATTACCTATTTTTGCTAGCCTCTCTCTGCTCCTTTTCAGACTTACAGATTTTTTTCACCTCAGAATGGTTTTTTTAGTCTTCAAACCTGTCCCTGAGTAAAATAATTTCTTATTCATAGACTTTAAGACTAGAACAACCTCTGCTATTGTGGTGGGTTGGCCTTGGCTGAATGCTAGCTAGCCACGAAGTCACTGTTTCACACCCCTCCTTAGCAGGGACAAAATAAGATGTAAAAATCTCATGGGTCAAGAAAAAGGCAGTTTAATAAAGCAAAAGCAAAGACTACATGTAGGAGCAAAGGAAAACAAAAGATTTATCCTCTACTTCCCATCAGCAGGTGATGTCCAGCTACTTCCCTTAATTCCTCTTGTATTTATTTATTATTTATTTTTCATCTGGCTTTCTTTTCTAATTGTGATATGTTAAACAACTATTATAATAGTCCTCAACCCCACTACCAGTCATTTTATTTTATTCTGTTTAAATTCTTTTTCTGAAGTGCCTTGTGTGATAATTATTCTCAGTTCTTATCTGGCAGTCAGTATGCATATATGTATATGTGTAAATATATGTTTGTGTGCGGTGCATATATACATTACTTTTTTCTGACAGAAAATAGTGAAAGTAACCAAGTCTTTTTTGTAGTTAAAATTAACAGACTTACCCCCATCAAATTAGAAGTTTTCTCTCCCTAAAAAAATATTTTTTTATTACCTTCCTGAAAGACAGGAGTTAATCTTATTAATTCCCCCCACTGATTTATTACAAACAAGATCAAATCATATTATCCAAACTGAGTGGATTAGACATTGTAGAGATTAGCAGTTTGTTAAGAATTGAAACTGAAAATTCACCTTGGTGGGTGTATCAGCATGAATTGTTAGGCTGAAAATGGCAGAAGTTTAAGAGCATGAGGGAGGCTTAAGAGTAGTTGTGATAATTACCACAGTTAGATTGCCCTTAATTAGCAGAAACAAATGTTATATTTTATTGTTTCTCACCATTATTCTCTTCTGGGCTCTTTTTTTTGGACATATATAATGAGTAAAATCTTGGTATACTTAATTTCTTCTTATTTAAAAATGGGCCTGTATTATAATTCTTTCATAACGTTGTAGGTCATGTACTAACAGGGCTTGAATATTCTTCTAATGAAATGGAAGTAATTTGGCCTTCAACCTCACCGAATTTAATATGCTCTTGAGGCACAGATTAATGGCTTGATATACATCCCATTTAATGTTCCATTCCTTAAATTAAACAGCTCAAGCAGTCATGGAGAAGCCATCCAATAAAGAAGTTAAAATGGTAGCACCTGTTAGGATTGGTTCAGTATCTGATACTAAAGAGTCTGTAAATAGAAAAATTGACTTTGAAGTTTAAATGCTATTTCAAAATCCATACTGTGCTACAAGTTTTCTAGTAGGCAGGACTATATAGAACAGAGGTTCCTAATGTTTTATTTGTAATGGGTCAGGTAACAAAATGGTTATCACACTGAACATTACATGAAAATAAAAACAACCAACCATTAATCTGATGCATACACATTCAATAAAGGCCCTCAAAGAGGAGAGCAGGCTTCCCTGTCTTTTAAGTAGAGCCTTACCCTGATCCTAGCGTGGTGGGTGCTGCACTGCAAGAGAGTACTTTGCAAATGGACAAGAGCTCCTGGAGAAGCAATAGGGCAGGGGAACATGCCTGGAGAATGGGGCCTCGGTCTTGGACCAACTGATGGAGCTGGCCCTGTGGTGCTTTCACCTTCCCTCCCTCTGCTGTGGCAGTCCCAGGGAGCATCACATATCTCCAAGAAGCACATAATCGAAAGGTCCCTCTGACACCCAACAAGGAATGGCTCTAAGTCAACATGTGTCTCACAGCACATGCTGTGGGAGCATCTGCTAGACATGTACCCCCAAGTCTACACTACTAATTTAACAGGTATTATTACTCATTGTTAAATCTTTCTAATACCTAACAGCTCAGCTCATGAGAGTTCCACCAAGATCTTTATAAATACCTACTTAAGAAGGAGTCTCTAAATGACATACTACATTATTGGATGGAAATACATGGAACAGTATTTTTTAATTCTGTTCTGCTTTCCTTCAAGAGTCCTACCCTTTTCTGCTTATTGTTGTTAGCTCTTGTTAAATGCTGGCCGTGATATTGACAGGTTGTGGGGGTTTTTTTCTTTCATATGCATCTGTTCAAAGATCAAATTTAGAATCTTATAAATAGCACTAAGCTCATCCCTGTTGAAGCAAGAGGATATTTTAGGTGTTCTCCAACATGTAAATTCAACAGACCGGAGTTTTCATCAAATCTTGAAAAGTAAGTAACCTTAACTCCAAATTCTTTTGGAAAATAAATATAGCTTTTCTGAACACTGTTATACAGATTGTAGTGTACCTGGTTACATAACTATTTCATTCCTTATAGTGACAACAAAGAACATTAAAGACTTAATGGAATTGAACTGGGTAGAGATACCAACTAAAGTTCTTTAAAACATATTCCTTGTAAAATGTTTATTCCCTCTTAAATCTTTATTAAACAAATGCATAACTGTTGTGCAATTCTAAATGAAACAACAGTAATTAGCTTAGTGCAATTAGTTCTATTTATTCATATTTACAATGTAAAAATTATTTCTCTTCTAAATTGGGAGATCCTGCATGATTGATCAGCAGTTATGAAAATCATATAAGAACAACTTCCACTTTGAATGCTCTAGGTATATAAAGGAATTGGGTCCCCACAGATTAGTCTGATTATGAGAAACAATTTAGAAACTTTAATATGCAGCATTTCAAGGTCTCTGATGAAATACTAATCTTTACAGCTTTTACCTTACAAAGACATTTGCCGTAAGCAGTATGCGCTTGATAAATAGAGATACCTATGAGAGTAATCATGAGAGGAGGAAAAGTGTGTAGCATTTGGGAAGTTGGAAAAGAGGACAAAAGTGAAGAAAACAGGAAATGTTAGGAGAGGTGAATATCTTACATGAAATTCTAAGTAAATTGGGTATGGTTATGGTTATCAGTCAGGTTATATAACTTCTCTGCTTGCTTTTAGAGTTTAACTACATAAATGCTAGCCAAGTGGTGAAACACTTGCATACATCTATGCATTTACAGGCAAATCCTGCTGAGACCATCCCTTTAAACCACTGAAAAACTTTAGCTGGGAGTAGTGATGTCTCATGGGGGATTTCATGAATGAATATAATCACCCAATAAGAGGAAGTAAAAATGACAAAGTCAGACTTTTCAAAACTGAATTGGACACAGGCCCCGAGCAGCATGCTGTCAGTGACCCTGCTTCGGGCAAGGGATTGGAGCGGGCAGTCCCCAGAGTCACCCTCCAGCCTCAACACAGTGGTGGTTGAGGGACTCCCTGAACTGAAGCATTGCTCCAAGCATGGGGTAATGCCTTTGCTGCTCATGGTTCAGCACAAGGTAACACTGAGGCGAAATAGGGTCATTTGTTAATCTTGTGGATACGCATACTCAGGCCATGGAAGGCAGACCTGTGAATTTTCAGGCTGTTTTGTGGATTTATAGTCAACCATGATAATACCATAAGAAGCACCAAGACCAAATCTAAGAGTTAATAAAGTATCTTTGCAGTATGAAACACTCTATAATACCAAAAGGTACATGATGTGTTACAGAACCAATATGCTTCATTTCTTATGTGGCTTATATATGATCCAGACAACCAGTCCTGCCTACACAAAGGATATGTGAAATCGGCCCAGTGTGGGCAAAATTCAAATAGATATAAAAACATAACAATGTAGAAGGGCAAACAGTTGTTCCTTTGTTAGTCTAATCAATCCATAGCTACAGAACTGAACTACGTGTCAGCAGGAATGAAAGATGCATTTTAACATTTTTAATTCAATTGGGAATTTTCTTTTTCAGGTTGGTGTGCTTTTCAAAGGCATGTAGCTACACAGTGAGAATCTTTCTCTGATACTCCTAATACGCCAACTACAGTGTCCATAAACAGACATAACAAATGCTGTGAATATATTTGCATTTTTCTATTGGTTTATGATGTTCATATATAATACTGCAAAACTGAAATAGCTGGAAATAGTAATTGTTTTTGAAAGCCAAAATACCTCTTAAAAACATTAATTTCTAAGCATTCAGACATGGCCACAATTTTTGTATTATTATTTTATTTAAGTGGTCAGATGAACTGTTTGAAACAATAATTTACTTGATACATAACTCCTTTCAAAATTACTCATGTTATTTTTGGTAACAGTAACAAGAGAGTAAGTCTTGTATATCACTTGTAAATTAATATACAATAACTAGCCGTAACAGAAGATCAATCTCTGTTATAGAAAAAGAAGGTAGAGTCCTTTTTTTCACTTCCAAATTATGATGAGTTTCTACAGAAAGATTCTCTCGAGTTTGCATCTTTAAGGTTTGCTATTTTCATTTAAGTTTAGGACAGTTCATAACATAGATGTTGGCTTCTTGCAAAGGTTATTTTTTGATATTTCCAATCATTTTTCCAAGCAGAATGTCAAATTTTGAGCAGTTTCATGTTGACTTTTACGAGTCAAATTATACTATAGATGACCAGGAAGAAGACTGCAACCGTTACGGGTCTAACGAAAACCTCTGTGGGAGAAGAAAGTAAGTATGCCACAAAAAAAAACAAAACCAAAACCCAAAACAAACAAACAAACAAACATAAAAGTAAGAAAAAAGATAAAAAATCTGTCTCAAAGCTCAAATTAAATTAATGACAAAAACCAGCATACAATTGCCAAAATAAGGATTGCATAATCAATTCAATGGAAGATTTAGTTGAGAAGTACAAGCCACAGCACTAGCAAGACCAAAAGAATCTTATTATTTTGTTTTTTTCTTGTATTTTTTAAACCCATTGGTGACTTCTGTCCATGGAAGAGGGACACTGAGGGAAAGAAGTTCTGAGAGTTTCCCCTTTAGGGGAGATTTCGACATGATTGCTGTAAGAGGCTGAGTGTTGCTGTAGCTTCCCTGTTCAGCCTCTGATGGATCCAGTTGGCTTTGGGGTTTGCAGGAACTGAAAAGAGCTTCAAGAAAACATCTAGACTTTTCCCAAGGCAGAATTACTTATAAGTGAACCTTTCTTTATAAAGGGTTCACACTACTTTTATACATAGAAATGTTACACATTGTTTACCTGAGTGCAGTGACTGAACTTCATGTTATTAATGTAGATTTTAGGGCATATATTGCTAGAAATTCTTTAAATGCCTTCTCAGATTCAAGAAAAGGAAATATCTAAATACATGGATCTTTCATTAGCAGAATGGACATATTTGAGGAATGTCACCAGACTGCTTGGTGAAAAAGTCAGGAGTGCCTAAATTTGTGACTGCCCTCACAGCTCCTAAATTCCCTTTCCCCTCAACCCCCTGGGGACCTGAGCTGTGCCATTGCCTAAGCTGGATGGGCACAGAAATGGGTACAAAAGGCTGCAATGTGCTGGCATGACAACAAGGAACCATGGCTGGTTTCAGAGGAAGTTGCAGTGAAGGGAAGCAAGCCATGGTCAGCAGTTCAGCATTCACTACATACAGTGGATACTGTACCCAGAAAATTTCCAGGTTCCTCAAATTGAAAATAGGTGAAAATTTAAACTGTGGTACATGGTGAGCTCTAAGCTGTTATGAAGTTTCTCACTGCAGTTACCTGTTTTTGCTGTGATTTGCTTCTTGTCCTAGGAGCCAGACAGGAGAGCAACCTCCAGCCGATGCTTTTGCCCCATCAGAAATGCTTCTGACCTCTCAGAGTTACACAGGTCAGATTTTGCAGCCAACATACAGTCCTAACAATCTCTCTCATCTTAGTTACACTGATGGATTTGATGAGGAACCTCCTTTGCTAGAAGGTAAAAATAAAACCATGAAGGATGTGCGTGGTTTCTGGGGGTGCCTGTTTATTTTGTTAGCTTGTGTCAGTCACTAGAGAAACTGTAGCAGAGCTACCGAGCCTGGCTGTGTGAGCTTCAGCCAACAGCCCCTGGTCCCCAAACCTACATTTTGTTACTTGAATTTGCCATGGATTCATTCAGCATTACGGCATATAAAGCATATACTTTACTACCACTAGATGACACCATAACAATAAGTTTTGCATTCACATTTCCCAATATTCTTTCCACTTTGTTTTTAACCTGCCTACATATTGGAACATCTATAATTAATAAATACTGAGAATAATCATTTTTGTATATCTAGTTTAATAGTTTGATGATGCTAAATAGATCGTTTCAAGGGGAAGTTGAGAAAGCTGCTTTCAGCTTCAATTAGTTGATCATTTAACTACACAAACAATACCATTGTTTATGGTGTTTATGCTGGTGTTATGTTATGCTGGTGATGTTATGTTTATGTGTTATGCTGGTTATGTTTATGCTGGTGTTATGTTATGGTGTTTATGCTGAACCATCCTAATGCTAGTGGCTGATTTTGTAGTTTACAAAACACTTGTGCTACATTAAAAAAAAAAAAATCAGAGGATTTTTGGTTATTTCAGCATAATGTAAAAAGAGCATATTCAGCCTGCTTTTGCATACTGGAAGGCAAGTGGAGTTTTTACTACTTAGAAAAAACTACTACAGCCTTAAAACTAGCAAGATCACTCTGTTTGATACAGATAACCACTAGATCTCTACCTCTCAGACCTCCAAGCATTTAAGTCCACATTCAGCTCACCCTGTGAAAAGGATGTTGAAATCTGAGTGTTTCTGATCCACGGGGCTTCAGGGATGTTTCTTTCTGTGCACCATGGAAATACACATTTTTTATACAGAATAACTTCATTTGTATTATGTTTTGGCTCAGCTCAGGATGATATAACTCTGGAATAAGGTAAAGACTTGGCTTTCCAAACAGATCTAACACGTTGTCAGTCTCAGTAATTCTGTCATCCAGTTCTGAACATATCTTTTCCCTTTACTGGAGCATCTCAGGGAATATGATTGATCTTGCAAGCTGAAGTATTTCTGCAGAAGTTATAAGAGAAAACTTTGTCCCGGTAAAGTTAGTGGCAGAATTCCCATTGACTTTAACTGGGAAGAATTTTGTTCTGTTTCTTGGGGTTCTCAGTAATTACTTTTTAAATGGAAAAAAAATTAAAAAGCTTATAAAAAAAAAAATAAAAACGTTTTATTAACTTGCCTTGAAGGGAAGAATGTAATTTTTAAGTGCCTCTGGCATTTCAGGCTTAAGACACATCTCTTGTCAGATTTGCCAGAATTACAGTATATATCTCTCTCTGTCATTGGTGTTCTAGAGTATTTTGAATTCTGCAGTTACTGTTAATTAGCATATTTTTCAACATCTAAGTTAGTGTGGTATTAGATATATGTGTTTTAAATATATGAAAAACAAATATTAACTCAAAAATGCTGAGGGCATTGGTTCACTGCCTAAAATTGGATTTAATAAATTAAAATTCCAATTTAGAATCAGAGATGACTCTCAAATATACTGGGTATAGAAAAGGGACGTCACGTTCCTACTACAGAATATGTCATCTGACAATATTATCTTCATTAAAGTAATAATTTATTTGCTTATTTGGGTTTTTTTGGTATCCAATGGGTTTCTGTAAAAGTCTTGTTTTCTTGTGAGTAATTAACAGTCCTGAATTTTCTCATTGCAGAACTTGGGATTAATTTTGAGCATATATGGCAAAAGACATTAACAGTTCTAAATCCAATGAAGCCTGCAGATGGCAGCATTATGAATGAGACAGACCTCACTGGACCTATGATTTTCTGTTTGGCCCTTGGAGCAACATTGCTGCTGGTAGGAAGGATGTGGTAAAAATCTTAAAGGCTTTATTTTCTTACAAGTTAATACCTAGGTGATAATGCATGTGAAGTTGCAGAAGATGTAGTACTGGCATAAAATGAGACACTTCCTGCCATTTGTTCTGAGATATACATTAAAAGTCTTCATGCTTTGAAAGTACCTGCAAAAAGTTTAGATGTAAAACAGGCAAAGTGATGTTTCACTTCCAGTGAAAGAAAAGACCATACCAGTTTTGGGAGTGGGATTTAATATGAACAAAGGACAGAACTATGCAGTGTATATCCTGGGGAGGCTCTGAACACCTAAAGCATAGCAATGTGTGCTCGGTAAGAATTTAACAAGGAGGTTTTAAAGCCGAGCTTAAAAAAGCATAGCAGATCAGCCCTTTTTTTTTTTTTTTTTAACACTCTTGCTACTGTTTTGAAATTATCTTCTCTCAATATTGCTTTGGGGAATGCAGAAATATTGAAAAAAATACCTTTAGAATAATTTGAAAAAGGAAATTGAAACAACCTTCTCCTTCCCACCTCAAATTTGCAATACCTTCCTATAAATTTTGCTAGTCCTTTATTAATTTATGTTCTTTTTTTCACATCTTCTGCTAAACAAAATATAGTAGCCTGTGTTTAACCTCTCTCCTCTTTATGAATATAGCTTTCCTACAGGAGGAAAGTTTACCAGGGATTGTACAGTACTCCAAATTCATCTATTTATCACTGACAACAGGGTCTCTCCAGTGCTGCTGAAGTACAGCTCTGATTGTCGGCAGCAATTCATCAGTCAGGAATAAGGTGGGACCGTTCTGGGAAGGGCTTTACTGCTCTGCAGCTGAGGTGAGAGAAAGAGGGCTCTAATTCTCCATTTCCTCTGTGATAAATAGTGCTGAATCAGAAGACTCTTGCAAGTTCTTACTCAATTTGTAATGTCAGCACAGTACCTTGAATGTGCAAACTGAAATATAAATGGCAGGTATTATTATTATTTATGTCCTTATAAAAATAAAAATCTTTTAAAAGGGTGGATGAGTCAGGAGTAAAGGGAATAAAAGGAAAATAAAGTGGAAAGCTAGAGAAGGCAGGCTATTTTCCACATAGAAAAATAAAGGTATGAGGGGAATAAAAGGAGAAAGTGTTGAATTGATTATAATCAGGAAAATGGAAGGAAAGCCAGAAGAAAGAAGAATGGGGGAAAAAAGTGGTTCCTGTTGTTTTTCTCCCTGAATAGCCAACAATTAGAATGAATATTAAGTGTTGTTATTGAAATAATACTGTTAATAATAATACTGTTGTTATTGAAATAATACTTTATCAAATTTATTATGAGCTATTAAGTGTTTTAAGGGTCGTTAGAGAACCAACTATTTTCAATCTCCAGTTTTAGGCTGGTAGAACTCCTCTGATACAACCTAGTATTTTTGTGCCACAACTTCACAGCAATAAGCCTGTGGGATTTCCATGGGCCATCTTATAAATTCAGGCTGCTCATTTTGTCTCAGATGCATTTGAATACTAAAGTGGCTCTTCAGCTCTGTAAGCTATGCTATCTTTCTGTACTTGAATAATTCTCTTCTAATAGCAACAGGAACATAATTTCATTGAGAGATGGTTTCCTAAAAACAATTTATAAATTTTATTTAGTTTTTGCTTTTTAACCATGGAAAAATATGCAAAGATATTCTTCAAGTGGTAGCAGTTCTTTCAGAACACAAAGAAAAAGAGGAACGTATTGTTAGCCTGGCAGCAGGACTTGATCTTCCCCATGCTGGCAAAAAAACAGGGTAGCTCCATTGCAGATGAACAACAGCAGTGTGAAAGTTAGCAGAAGCCCGAATTGCAGCTGCTTTGCATTTTACATAGTCATTTGTACAAAATCACACTTCCCCATCCACTTAAACAAGGGGCAGTAGTACCCACTGCAGACAGATGCAAACAAGTACACCAAGTCTGACTTTCTTCTAACCTTCTTCCTTCTGCAGGACAAATTTAGCTCTTTCCATTCATCAAAGCCTGTCAGACTAATCAAGCCTGATTCTGGTTTTGCTTACATCACTGTGAATTGGGAGTATTCCCCCATGTGTGAGTCAGTCTATTTACATATGTTAAGAAAGACTGGAATTGAAACCAACATGTTCAGCTGCATTTTTTTTTTTTTTCCTCTCTCATTCCTTTGCACCACAAATCAAACATTTCACCAAGTGGAGATTTCAGTTAGCTGCTGATGTGAGTGTTCCCTTCATCTCTGTCTCAATAATTTCTTAAACTAAGAAGCTAAATAGGGCTGTGTAGAATAATTAAATACACTGAAGCAAACAGTTTCAAATAACAGCTTTATATTGTTGCATCTGTTTGAGACAGAGATTTTCTTAGTTGGTCTATTGTAAAGGCTGCCCCAAACCACTGCAGATGTTAAATTTACTACAAATCTTAAATGACTGAAATTGTAATTGATAATAATCTGAGCTACTATTAATCTTCCACACTATCTCTAGCTATCATTAATTTTATTTGGTGAAGCCATTTTTCCTTGTTATTTTATAGCAGTAGTATGCAAATATCAGAAAATGACTCTGTACCTAAATAGGAAGAGGTGTTATGGTGTTAGTTCAGGAATGGATTATTCCTTTATGGTGGAATGTAGTGTCAGGGAAAAGACCAACACTCGGGACATCGTGAGCATATAGGCAGCTTGGCAGTACCTGACATAACATTGAGGACTGGAACCAGAAGAGAGCTCAGCCGTGAGCCAGGTCAAGCTGAAAACAGGATAATGGTGCTGATGTACAGACAAGTCTTATTAACTGAGGATGCCTTTCACCTAAGTGGGCATTGTGGACTTACAGGTTGTGTCATCACTAGATTAGGATCTCTGCACTGAGTTGCTTTATCTGTCCAGCTCTAATACTGCTGGAATCCAGTGATACATTTACACTTGAATGGATACAGGAAAAGAGGTCAGAGAAGGAGGGTCCTCAAAGTTGTTTTCCCCCAGATTTGATTAAAATACATGGATGAATAAAGTGGGAGGTGTTCTCAACCCTCCTTAACCATCATGGAAGAGATACCTGTAAATATTACAAACCATGAAAAAAGCTTCAATAATATTTCCACCTTATCCATCACAAGAGAATCCAACACTAAGCTACAAAATTATTAGGAAACTGAGACCCTCTATTAGTTCTGATTCTCGTGTGGTTTTTTTTGTATGCAATATATGTGTGCAATATGTAGAAGTGTTTATATGCACATGCACACTTGTGTTTTAAGTGTGTGTATACATGTATTGTTATGTGTTAGGAAAATTATTTGATGGCCCTGAGTTAAGGGTTGAGTCCCAGGTTAGAAGTTTCCCCTTCACAAATGGATGTTATTACAATACAAAGTTCCAAGACAAAGCGAACAAAACCATCTTCATCCATATCACGGTTTGTCTCTGATGTATGAATGTTTATTTCTGATGTACAGATGTGAAAATGACAGTATTGCATAGCTGACATTCAGTATTTCATTTGTTAGGAGCTTGAAGAGAGAGAGAAAAAAATATTTAACAGTCTTTTGTAAGTGTTCATTTTTGGGAGTGAACAATGGCCCTCATGCCTGGAGGTGATCCTTCAAAATGATGGCAGGAGATGAAGAAATTGGTGGTGCTGTGGCCACTGTTGCCTGTTATACTAGCTTTGTGTATAAATTAGAAAACATCAGGCTCCAGGCTGTCAGGCTGGTACCTTTCAAAGCTACTAAATTCGCACAAAGGAATAAAAACTGGAAGAAAAAAACACCTGGGGTTTTTCACATTTGTTGGAATAAAAAAAACCCACAAGCTGACAGTTACTACTCAGGTTTATGTTGAAATGAACGTGTTGTATTGATCTAACCAGAGATGTGTTGTTCTGATGGTAGTCAAGGGGAAGAACAGACATGTTCACCCTGAAAACCAGCATACTTTGAGCAAAGTTTTACTAGTTTTTTGCAAGCCTGCTTAAAGCTGGAGTTTTGTAACCAAATGTGAAGCATATCAAGTAAGTTAGATCATTAATTTACTTAGGACAATTTTCTACAGCCCCATATGCACATGTTGGAAAAGTGTTTCCTGAACTAAAACATCTTGCCATATTTTTTTCTGTTTGTTATCAGTTAGACTTTCTCAAATCTCCCCAACCAGTTCCTGTCCTGTTTAGATCCCAATGACAGTAAGACTGAGAATCAGTCTTATAACTTTAATTTAGTGACAAGCACATTCTCACAACTGTCCCATGGAAATTTTGATGCAAAAATCACCTAAAAGTATCATCTGTGGATTACAATTGAACCAATGTCAGCAAAGCAGAGGGAGAGTCACCAAGAAAAAGTAACAAGCCCAGTGCTTGTCTTCTGTCTTCTCCCACTGCTTTGTGATCACTTGCTCACTTCTGATACTTCATGCTTACTAATATTTATTCCAGGCAGGAAAAGTTCATTTTGGTTATGTCTATGGCATGAGTGCCATTGGGTGCCTTGCTATGCATGCCCTACTGAACCTGATGAGCATCCCAGGAGTCTCGCATGGCTGCGTTGCAAGTGTCTTGGGCTACTGCCTGCTGCCCATGGTGATCCTGTCCTCTTCTGCGCTCATCTTCTCACTACAGTAAGTACCAGCCTGTGGCAACGGGAACCATATGGAGGACAGTAATTTAGAAGGCTGATGTTGAGCAAAACATTTTGTAAATAGTCAGTGAGCTTTGGCTTCTGAAATGGTGAAGAAAACCACCATTTTGTTTGTCTGTTTGTTTGTGTAGGTGAAAACGGACAAAACTGAACTCTGTGTGTGTGGGGTGATATACATTAATTTTAATATGAGTCCTTAATTCCACTGTTTCCCGCTTGGACTGAGAGTGCCTTTGATTTTTGCAAGAGCCACAGGTGTGCTTTTTTGTTTTGCAGAGCCAACAGAGGCCAAACTCAGGTTTCAATTTTAAAAGTGACTGATGGACTTTGATTTTATGTAGCTTTTTTTCCTGTTCTTTTTTTTTTTTTTTTTTTGGTTCATAGTATCAGGCTGCTATCCTTATGCTT
>JANIJG010017972.1:34564-48447 GCA_024611175.1 Megaceryle torquata
GGCTTTGTGGGGGGCCGGTTGGTGGCTCCCCCAGGTTGTTTTCCCCAGAGAGGTGTTAGGGGTGGTGTTTTCACTGGGGGGGGGGGGGGGGGGGGTGGGTTTGATACTGGTTTTGTATATATTTGTAAATATTCTAGTTTTTATTATTATTTTCTTGAAAGCAGTTCTAATTTCCTTTTGTAATTTCCAAGTCTCTCTCCCTTAATCCCTTTGGAGAGAGAAGGGGGTTAACAGAGAGCATCTGTTATTGGTCTAAGGGGCCACCCTGACCCTAAACTGTGACATGGACACATGCCATGCTTCCTGGTGAAATAGCTCCATTAGCAAAGGGTAATATTTTTCTGGTTTTTAGCATGCAGGACACAGTAAGTTTGTATATGAAAGAAGTGAAACTGATTTCATGACTGCATTGTTTATGTCAGTTGAGAATGAGACATAACAGCACTGTGTCTTAGCTTAGACCTCTCTTGCCACCATGTTTATTTCAGCTCCTTGCTGAACAGCCATCTTGACATGTTGGCATGTTCTGTCCACTGAATGGTTTGGTCTTAAGTGAATTTTGCAGTAATGTTGAATTACTGACCTTTATTCATATCAATAATAAATTGTCCCTGCTTTAAATTTCCTTTTGTCAGGAACATATTTACTGGTAAGGTTGTTGTGGGCTTGTTCATGCCTGGTAGCCAAAAATATACATATATACAATACACATATATATATGTAAAAATAAAAATATACCTATATATGATAGGTTGCAAGACGCTGGAGCTGCAGTAAGTTCTGGGCACTACATTGCCACTTCCTGAGGGCATAACATTAGCAATGTGGTGACCCAGCCTGGGAGATGATGTATATCCTTTCAAAGAAACCAGCAATTGTAGCATCTGATAAGCCTTATGGAGAACCACTGCACATAATGGCAAAGCTCACAGTGACATGATGCATTTGGTGGTTAATGTATTTTCTGACAGATAACAAAAGGCTACTGGATTAGCAAGTAATGGGTTACTGCAGCATAATGGCTACAAAAATAAACTAGATAATTAATGTCAACCTGCCTAGGTTCATGATCATTGTCATATGAAACTGATCTCTACTTGTGTTGGCATTACTAATACATATGTTCCTTCTCAAAATCTGCTGTCAAAATTTGCTTTTTACCGATTCCATGTTCATTAAGCATGTTTGTGCTATGTAAACTGCACCGATGCTGTTCAAGCTACTAATTTTGTAGCTGTAGGCCATGACTAGTCTGCTTAAACAGTCTCACCTCCTCACTGTTCCTGATGGTGCATTCTTAGGAGAGGTCAGAGCACGTACAAGGGCTGTATTTTAGTTGTGTTTGCCAAGTGTTTTTGAAAGGATAACATCTGCAACAATGACAATATGTTTGCTGTGATTATCAAGCACATTTATTAGACTTATGGTCTCATCATTAGCTTAAAAATGCCCAGTGACCTTGGTGCTGCATTGCTGAATTAGATGAATGATGCAATTCACAGTGATCTGCATACAGTTGCATAACAAAGACCTTGGCCAACACATACCCACTGGTATGGCAGCATTTTAGTTACAATTGCAAAAAAAAAGAATCATTAGCCTTCTTTTGCCATAATATTAAGTGCAGTTGTAATGAGTGAAAAGAGGTCACAAAAAAACACCAAACACTCATAATTGTAAGCATAACAGACCACATGGGAAGACACCACTTTGCAGAGAACAAGGACTAGATTTTCAAAGGCACAAAGGTCAGTTCTATGAAAAGTCACTGAGATCTGAGCTCGAGTGTGTAATTTGGTGATTTTCCTGACAGCCTCTTGACAAGCACTCCTGAGCAATCAAAGTGCAACAAGCCACCAGACTACCACAGGCAGTCTCCCAGGCGACTGATGACCCACATATAATTCTGGGTAGAGGCAGCTGTAGCAGTCAAGCATTAGAAGTTATCCCAATATGTGGTTGCAAAATGCGATTCCTGGCTACAATATTATTCGTGTGTTTTTTCCATTTTACTTAACTCTTATCCCTGGACATTGAGTGGCCACAGCTTTTCTTGTTCAAGCACTATCTCCTTCTTATCTCAGTTCTGACTGTATGATGCCACATTTGATGGGGCTCTGGCTTTGCTCTTCAGTAGATTGTTGGTTCCACTCAGTCCCTTAGCCCCTCTCCTCCTGACTATGCTTCTTAGCCAAAATTTTTTCTTGTTCCCGATTTTTGGTTTCCTGGTTTCTAGTTCCAAGTTCACAGTTTTAGCCATAATATTAACTATTTAACAGTCTACATCCTTATTGTATTTTGATACTCCACCTACCTTCTAGAAAATAAAGTACACAGAGGAAGGAGTGCTAGTGAACAGTGTGAAAATATTTCTGAAATAAAGTCCTATCAGCACTTGCCATCATTAGTCCTTTTGGTCTACAGCTGACTGTGAAAGTAACTGTGCAGTTAGGATTATATGTTATCTAAACAGTAGTGTTGAGAGAGAAACCTCTAATATGTTTTATGACTAAAAGTAGTATTTTTAATGCAAATACCTTGTCGAAGTCTCAAATATGATCAGGGCCTTAGGAGTGATATAACTGCATATCTCAATGAAAGGTCTTCAGAAAAGAATACTCTGACATTTAAAGAGGCATAAAATAATGCACTAGATTTTATCTCTCTATTGTAGAACAGTATGATAGTCATGCATTACTGTTCAATCGCTCTTTTGAATTGCTAACTGAATGGAGGAAGTACACTGTTGATGCACTGCAGAATGTGAAATAGTTTAGGCAGTTATTCCTTGTGAAAAGTAGTAATGGCACTTGGCTCTTCAGAAGAAGTAGGCGTGATAATGTGATCCACTTTAAAGTGCACTTGTGCATTTTGCTTGGTGAGTCAATTTGCTGGAGGAAGATGATACTAAATGACACTAATAACCGCAAAAAGGATGAGTGCAGCATAAATTTGCTTATATTTCAGACATTGTGCACATGGTGCATAGAGATCTGCAGAGTGTTGCAGAGTAGCAGCACTGCAATATATCTCACCTGCATAATGAATACTGCTGAATAACTGTTGGCACTGCGTAGGAAACCCTTTGACTGAGATATGAGCATACCTAATGCTTCCTGCTTTATAAAAAGGACTACTTCTCATCAGAGAAATTCACCCTGGAGACATGAATTTCTGAGGGCAGACACTGAGGTGATGTGTTTAATGGTGCACTTTGAAGCTTGGTTCACCACCAGCTCTGCCTATATATTCATAAGCCCTCTTTCCCACACACCAATCTGATCACAGAATCATAAAATCATAGAATCATAGAAAGGTTTGAGTTGGAAGAAACCTTAAAGGTCATCTAGTTCCAAACCCCCTGTCGTGGGCAAAGGTGCCTTCCACTAGACCAGGATGTGCAAAGTCCCATCCAACCTGTTCTTGAACACAGCCAGTGATGGGGCTTCCACAACTTCCCTGGGCAGCCTGTCCCAGTGTCTTGCTGCTCTGATTATTGATTGGGTCCTGCTGCAAAAGAAGAGGCTCAGATCAGTTGCTAAGGTCTGCTGCAAAGAATTCCTCAAAGTGCAGCATAGATCTCCACATCCATTTGGCAGACAGGCTACTTGGTGGATAAGGAATTGACTGAATGATTGCTCTCAGAGTTGCAGTCAATGGCTCAACATTTAAGTGGAGATCTGTGATGAGTGGCGTTCCTTGGAGGTTGGTATTGGGACTGCTGCTGTTTAACATCTTTGTTGGAGACTGGACGTTGGAATCAAGTCCACCCTCATCAAGTTTGCCAATGACACCAAGCTGTGTGGTGTTGTCAGCACACTGGAAGGAAGGGATGCCATCCAGACAGAACTTGACAGGCTTGAGAGGTGGGCCTGTCCACTCTTTGCCTCAAATAAGTACTGACATAATTTCTGACACCATGATATGAGAGGGTTACTTTCCTTTAAAACTTCGTTCTTTCTCTCATTAGATCTTTCAAATTACTATGCTGAATGGAGGTCTTTGCCCTTCTTTTAATGGTAGGTGGCATATACTGGACAGTGTATAGTTGTTTTGTATGTATGTATATATATATTTATGTATATACTGGCAGGTATGTTAAAGGTAGAGTAACAATAGACTGTTGGTTATCTGGGTTTGAGTCATTAAGTTACAACAGAGATGATGATGCAAATTGAACTGCTACAGGACACCTACAGAGTCTAGTTTCAGATTTCACATGCATACTGCTAATTGCTGGAAACTCAAAGGCTATATCAAGAAAAGAATCACTCTGTACATGCCCCATTTCTCATGGTGTTTTGCTTAAAAATATACTTCTGGCTACTGTCAGAAAGGGATACTGAGCTAGATGGGGCTTTGGTCTGACCAAAGTCCATAATTCTTATGTCTGTAATTATTATCCTACCATTCATGATTATTATGTAGTAGTGCCTAATAGGCTAATCAAGAATGATACCTAGGGAAGGTACAAGCAGAGAATGGTGCCTCTTTCCCAGAATGATCTATGCCAATAAAATACAACTGCTGTAGCTGTACACAATTGATAGTATCATTGCATTAAAACATTGCAAAGATTTTCCTCTGGTATAGCCTGACCGGTGCACCACAGAAAGCATTTTTCTCTGTAATCACTGCAGTACAGTACTAATGAGCTTGTTAGGCTTTGTGTGCTTTACTGCACAGTTTGTATACTTTGTGTACTTGGGATACTTCAATGTTTTCTAGCTGTGCCAGTGGTATTTGCATT
The DNA here is from genome assembly GCA_024611175.1 of Megaceryle torquata. Taxonomy (NCBI): domain Eukaryota; kingdom Metazoa; phylum Chordata; class Aves; order Coraciiformes; family Cerylidae; genus Megaceryle; species Megaceryle torquata. Next base: position 39,315 of record JANIJG010017972.1, read on the forward strand.
CTGATTGCTTAAGAAAACAAAGCTGCATATTTAAGGAAGGTCATAATGCAAATACAATGCATGGCAACAATAATAATATCCTGTGTGCCTACAACTCCCAATGCATGCGATGTTGTGCATTCAGATGTGAATGAACTGGACAATGTGAAGCTACAGGGATCAATTTATACAGAAATTCTGTACACATGTATTTACCAACATTTTTTAAATGGCACAAGTAGTTAAGGGAAGAAGGTTTGGTCTGTAAAAAAAAGGGATTAACACACCAGATTGAGATTTGGTCCACACGAGTTCAGCTTGGACACTTTGCTGGATTTCCTATTGGACCCTGGCCAATGATTTGGGCTTTGAATCCCAAAATCGTTTAGTGATCTATCACACTGATTTCCTTGAGAGACAGACATCTCTTAGGATCTGTCCCTGCGACTCCTTAGCAAGGATAATGATACTTTCACATTTCACAAATGTACTAATGAGGAGAACTTTGCTCCTTAAATGTTACCAAGCACTCAGGAAATTGACCCTAAAGTCAGCTGTCACAAAATAGTCAAGTGAAGTGCTACTTTCCAGACTAGCAAGTTATCTTTTCACTGGGACACAAGCTCCCCATACACATGGCCATCAACTTTTAAACCCAACTGAATGCATATGAGATGGGACAGTCCTAATCACAAATGATGTATCTCCTTTCTAACCTGGTGGAGCCAGATGGGCAGCCTCCAGCCATGAAGGTGCTCTCCTGACTGCTTTGTTCTTTTCCTCTGCCTTTTCTCTGTTGCTGTGCAAACTCATCACTTCTTCCCAGTGAACACATCTCCCTAGTGTGGGGAATAAAAAAAAAAAAAATCAACCTCACACAAAGTGTCTCTCTCTCTACCTTTGATGATCCTCATTAAAACCTGTAGGGAGCAGCCTGAAGAGTGGAAAACATAAATGTCCCAAGGCCAAGGTAGGTATGAACAAATGTGACAACCCCTGCTTTGGGACATTGGTTTTGAACTGTGGGGAATAGAAATTACAGCAGGACTGGGAAAGTGTTACACATTTTATTGACACGGGGGATGCATCTTATATGGGGCAGCTGAGAGCACTAGGGTGTATATGCCAGGTCTAAACCCAGCACTCACACCTGTGTACATTGTCCGGTGTACTGGAAAGCAGAATGCATCTCAGGAAGACATCTGTCTTCCCTACAACAAGTAAGTGTTAGGAAATGGACTCTAGCAAAAGTAATACTGCTGAAATTCAGACTGAAAAGTCTGGGCTCCTGCATGACTCTTACCCAGACATTCAGCATCCCCAAAATGTGACGGGTCGTGGTTTCTTGTGGGAAATTCAGTATGTCCTGCAGGTCTTCTGATTTTTGGTTCACAATTGCTGTTTACAGCCATGGTTCCAGCTATGCAGCCTCAACATGTCTGGCAGAACTGGATCCTGCACACTGTTCCCTGTTAGATGGAGCTTGATCAATTGCTCAAGTGACCTTAACAAGGTATTAGGTCAGTAGCTGTGGGCTATCTTAATGAAGGGCCACATGTCTTAATGTGTAAGACATTCTAATGTCTTAGAATGTATTTTACTGGACAACATTTAAAAAAAAAAAAAAATCATCACTGCTGGACAGAATTTTGGTGAAGGCATAGTACAAGTAGATATGACCAGAAAGAATCAAATGACAAGGCCGGTGTGTTTTCAGTTTCAGGAATACAAAGCTGACTTAAGCTGCTATGTCTTAGATTTCAGTTAACTTGGATCACTGAAAAAGCATTGCATATCTTTGTACGACTTAGAAGTATGGAGAAGAGGAAATTATGCTATTCTCTATACTTTTGAATACAAGCATAAAGAACTGGGTCAATGCTTTAATCACAGGAGTGCTTGTATTATTTTGCTTATCCCTTTTCTCATGCAGTGGGCATTTTATAAAGTTGCATTCCATTATTAAGTAATTTGAACTGAAATCAAATAGCAATGAAAAGGAAGGATGGGAATTTTTGTCAGTCCAAAATATTTCTTTCATAACAAGTAATGTGACTCTATACCACTATTTCTATAATTCCAGACCAATTAGACTGAATAAACTATTTTCATTATTTTCTATTTAAGTCAGTTGTTCTTTAGTTCATTTTCTAATAAACATCAAACAGATGTTTTGGATTCTGATCCATTTTCCATCAAAGTCAACAGAAATCCTTTCATTAGATTCACTGGTATTAGGGTAGAACTTTTATTGTGTGTTATGAAAACTGAGAAGATATATATTCCTGGTAGTGATGGTGGAAGCCATTTCAACTGTTCATAAACTGTACACCAAACATAGCATAATAGATATCTTCATATATCCCAGTAGTATTAAAACTTATGCACAAGGAGTTGTGAACCCTGGAAAACTACACTTTTTTGTTCCACTTGCTAATCAGTCTGATTGGTGGAAAGGCTGGGGCTAGTCCTTAGGATTTTTATACTGACAATAGTCTTGTAACCCTGCTTTACTGGGTCATTTTGCTCAGGCTCCATTAGGCATGCAGAAAGAGATGTTGTGATCAGGGTATATCTGGTTTCAATGTATGAAGCAATTGTTTCTTGTCTAATGGACCTAAGAGATGTCTAGGGGATTCATTGAGCTGCTACGTCATGAGTGCTCACTACCCCAAGAATACACACAAAGAGTCTCTGCTGGCTAGAGTCTTTCTCAGTCTCCAGTTATTGTCCTCCAGTTCATGTTTCCCTTTAGGATTTTACACTCTTCTGTCTTTTTCCATATGACTCTCCTGTAGACTTCCTCACAGCTTTTTCCTTCAACAATGAATTTTCTCAGTCATCTGAGACAAAGTTTTGTAGCTTTGCTTGTCAGAGGTAGGATTGGGACATTCAGAGGTAGCGGTGAGTATGCTGCAGTTGAAACCACAACATACTTGCTGGATGCAAAGGAAATTAGACCGTTTTTTCACCATTCTTTTCTCTCTTCTTCTGCATCGCTTTACCCTCCCACTCTGTGACTACACTGCCTTTATCCACTGTCCTCCCTAGACCCACTGTTCCCCTACAACAGCCTCTAAACAGAGAGAAGTTCTTGTCAGAGTCCTGCATTATGCTGAAGAGAGAGTAGCAGACCAAGAAGGAAGGAAGCATACTGGCCACCTCCTGTCTCTCCTTTCTGCCACTGGTGCATGGCACTGGGAAGCCATTTAGGCAGGACTATCCCATCTCTGGTGGAAAGGATGAGGTGGACAGAAGTGGAAACAGAGACAGAAGTACAGGAATTCTGGGTGGTAGGGCCCCCAGATACCAGATAATTGGTATTGTTCAACATCATACTCATTTACAATTTAAATGCTACTATGGTGGCAATGCCTCCCTCACCATACACGCTTAACAACTGCATCCTCATTATATGTAGATCAGTGTATTCTGATAATTCTGGTAAAGCCATACCATCTATGCTGTTAATCTGGCTCACCATTTTAAAGTAAGAGGAAGTGCTGATGATGTAGACTGATCTCCAAACTGATGCTGAATGTACAGTTCCACCCACAGGCTCCTATGGTAAGGAAAATTACTCTTCCCTCCAGGTCCAAGAATTATACTAAACACAATTTCTAGTGCTCAGGATGGGAAACTAGTGCAAAGATGATCAGATTTTACCTTGAGTTACAGTGGGCTAAATTTATAGTGAAGTTATTAACAAAAATCACTGGGAGGATCTTAGGAATATCAAGACCTGATGTGTCTGGCCAACATCAATGGGCAATGTCAGTATTTAGGTTTAAGGACAGAGAAAAGGACCATTTTCAGCTTTCTGTGGAGTGTAAAATAGCTGTGACGTGAGTGACAAAGAATAGTTTGTGTTAGCAAAATTGCTTTCACATTTTTAATGAAAAAACTTGAAAGCAGATTCCTTCTGGTTCAGACAAACATTAATCAGTAGAAACAGGTACTTGTAAATAAATTAACTGATGCCATAGCCACCTCTACGCTTTTTTCTCTTCACAAGCAGAGAAATCACAACATACCTCAGGGAAAATGGTCTTATTTGGTATTAGAATCTAAAGAGGTCACTGGGAGGAAATAAATACAAATCAGAAATAAAATATAAATGCTTGTGTCTAATGAAAACAGGGAGACTGATTGGTCTGTGATTCCTAGCATCTACAAAATTGAGGTCACTATTGTGAAGTGGATCAGTCAGTTTCTAATCTATTTCCTGAGTGCAGTGCTACCAGTTTATCAGAAATTTATAGGGAAAAGTCCAACAGAACTTGAGGCTTGGGCAGAATTCATTATTCAGTACTCAACATTCTCTTCATGAGAGGTATATTTAGTGCTGCAGCTTTATTTTTATCCAACTGTATTTCGATCCAAAAGCTTTTCCTTACTAAGGCTCTGAGAGGTCTCTTGGAGTTATCTACTGTAGAGAAGTCCATAAATAACCTTCAAGGAATCATGAAGTTTGCCCTTATTTACTTTTAAAGCTATTTTTGTAAACTATCAATGCAATGCAAAGATTTACAAGCATACCAGGTAAAGTCTGCTTACTGATCCCATAAATCATGCCTATAAAATCCTTTCCCCAAGCAATGTTTAATGTACAAGTACATATTTTTTCCAAGGAAAATTTAATTATTTAACCTAATGATTTTTGCTGTCTTGGTGAATGCCAGCCTTGATTTCTTCCTGTGGGTTTTATTTTCTTCACATAAAACTTAACAATAATACACCATATGTGCACCTTCTCTTTACTGCTGTACATATAGCAGCAAACACACACTGGTCCCATCACTGTGGGCTCAGAGAGTGGCCATTATGTGCTGGGCTACCCCTGTCTGCTTAATCACAGGTAGATCCTCTATGGAAACAGTAAAATATTACATTATATGTTTGTAAGGAGGGAATGCAAGAAAGGAGGGAGACTAAGAACATATTTTCAGTGCAGTGTTCTGTCTCTCTGCTGCAGTAGTTTGTATTAGGTGTGAACGTGAATCAAAGGATTTAACTGAATGTTCCTTTATGGGTGATGTCTCCCTCCACCCTTTGAGGGCATAAAGATTTCAGTTTTAGTTAAGAAGGGAATTATGATCATTGGTTAAATGGTCAGTCATGCTTCTTGAATAATGGGAGGGTAAGAAGCAAAAGAGGATTTTGCATAGAGAATAAAACATCCCTCATAAATATACAAGAGTCTTAGGTTTTCGGTCTGTTATTGCCTTTCAGACATAAGGCTCCATGTAGCTAACTCACAGGCTCTACCTTTCCATCATCACCATGTTTTTCACATGCAAAATGGAAGAATGGATTGAATGTTTACTGTACAACCAGAGTCCTTGTTGCTTTTCATGTATGCACTTATTTTTTGTAGAAAAAATACAAATCTGTTACATTAACAATGAGTGTATTAGTCTATTTTTAGAAAAAAAAAATGGTTTTCCACATGCATTTCCACTGACTAAAGGAGGGAGAGAGACAGAATCGCATCACAGAGTCACAGAAATGTTGTTTGGAAGGCACATCAGAGAAGAATGTTGCCCAACCTCCCCCTCAAACTGTTACTACCCCCAGGACTGGATTATGTCAACCATGGGTTTGTCTAACCAGATCTTGAAAATTTCCAAGTGTGTCCACATCATTCATGAGCAACCTGTTCCAGTGCTGCACCATGATCCTGATGCAGTTTCTCCTGATGTTCAAGTTGAACCTCCCAACTCACAATTATGGCTATTGTCTCTTGTTGTGCCATCTTCCACAGCTGAGGAGAGTTTGGCTCTGTATTTTTGTATTTGTCCTTCAGAAAGCTGTAGGCTACTATTAGGTTGCTCCTTCACCTTCTCTTTGTCAGACTAAACACTCATGCTGCTTCCACCTCTCCTTATGGAACATGGGCTGTAGGCTTGTGAATATATTTTCTGTCTTTTAGTGTCAAGGTAAGGTAGTTCTTGTTGAGAACATTTTGTTATTGGCAAAACTGCTAATAACTTCTTGTCCTGGTTTCGCAGGGACAGAACCGTAGGCCTGCTATAGTCTGCAGGCCATCAGCAGTTTCAAGTCAGCCAGGGCAGCTGACCTGAGTTGGTTCACATCCCATACCATAACTGTCACAGTATAAAGGGGAAATTTGCTGTGGAGAGGGGGTTCCTGTTAGGGCTGCTGCTTTCCTTCTGCTCCCAAGGTCTGCTTTCCTGTTTATAGTGACTGCTGTACTTTTGCTGAGCTGAGTATAACTTTGAATACTTTATATCAGTATTAGTTTTGCTGCTTCACTAAATTTGTTTTCATTTCAGCCCATGGGTCTTCTATCCTTTTCCCGATTCCCCCTCTCTACTGGGAGAGGGATTATCAGCTGACAGAGCAACTGCTCTAGTTTATCCCCAGATACAGGCTAAATGTAGACACTTGTCTAAAGTAAACATCCAAGAAGAGATATAACAGTTCAGTATCAGGGCCTGTACAGTATACTGAAATATTCAAAGAGGTCTAATTGAATGAGTCTAGCCATAACACATTTTAGTGAACACTTAAAATTAGACTGTTGCTTTTACTATGGGAAGTGGTTGGAGAACAAAAAAGATAGTTGGTTGAACAAAAAGCAAGCAAGAAACTATGACAGCTGTAGAAAATGTTCAGATCGGCACAAAACACAAGCTGCTATCCCAGGAGGACATTATAAGAAAGCTTCAGCTTTATCAACTTGTGGATAGTGATATGGAAGCCACTGGGAACATTATAGCAATTCTACAACTGTTTAATTTAGCAGACAATAAATGAAGTGTTGTTTGGTTCCCTTTACAAGTGGAAGGGGAAAAACTTAAAACAGAGCTTACTACAAAGTATGATGCTACTGTAATTTCACACTAGGACAATCAGAGACCACTTAAAATTACAAAGTTGTGGAAAACCTCAATGCTTCTAAAGCACATATCACTCTATGGGGCCTTATTATACTGAAGGTAACAGTTTGGTTTTTTTCTGTATTGCTTTTTCTTTATGTATTTTTTTCATATTTTTCATCTTGTTTCTGTATTGTGCAACAAAGGTTGAATGTCTTCTATTTCAGAAAATGTCTGTAAGAAGATCAGCTGTAATCAGAAAGGTATAAAATTCCTGTAGATGCCAAAAAATTATGAACACCAACCCAAATGTTACCTATGTATAACACAAGATATCTAGGATCTTTCACATTTCGGATGGAACTTTAAAACATACAAAAGCCAGACATGTGATTGAGTTTTGCCAATAAACCTTTCACATCTCAAGACTTACACACTCCAAATTTCCATATAACCCTGATAAGTCTGTCTAAGCAACTCTAGTTGGAAACAGAAGACCAGTAAACATTAATTCTGATCCAGTAAATATGTAAGTATTTTGCACAAAACATATCAGAAGAGAATGAGAGCTTTCTGTGTGATATATTTTCTTACTATGCTCTGGAAGATGTGGGTCTAGTTCAAGTAAGAAACAGAATTGACCCTGAGTCTCCCTTTCCCATATAAACATTGCAGGATTGAGTAAAACTGTGAAGTTACCACATCTGCACAAATGGTCTGAACAGGGATGAGAAGCAGTTGTGGCAGCTAACAACCCCACCAGATACTAAATTAGGCTCAGTGTAAGGGACTGAATATTTCTCAGCATTTGGGAATGGCTACTTTATCTTGCTTATTGTTGTGAGCCTATTTATTGTGAGTTTAGGTGCCTAACTCTGAGTATATATTCTTCTAAAAGCAAAATACAACAGCTATCAGGATTACAGAATCACGGTATGGTAGGGGTTGGAAGGAGATTCTGGAGATCATCCAGTCCAATCCCCCAGCCAAAGCAGATTCACCTAGGGTAGGTTGCACAGGATTCAGGTGGGTTTTGAATATCCCCAAGAAAGAAGACTCCACAACATCTCTGGGCAGCCTGCTCTGACACCCTCACAGAAAAGAAGTTTTTCTTTATGTTTAGGTGGAACTTTCTGTGTTCTAGCTTGTGTCCATTGGCCCTTGTTCTGTCGCTGAACACCACTGAAAAAAGACTGGCCTCCAACTTCTTGACACCTACCCTTTAGATATTTATAAGCATTGATAAAATCCTCCCTCAGCCTTCTCTTCTCCAGAATAAAGAGCCCCAGGTCTTTCAGCCTTTCCTTATAAAAGAGATGCTCCAGTCTACAAATCATCTTTGCAGTTCTCTGTTGAACTCTCTCCAGTAGTTCCTTGTCTCTCTTGAACTGGGGAGGCCAGTCCACCCCCTTCATGTATTCCCTCACCAGTTTTAGCAAAAACATCTCATGTACACCCACTTACTCCAGAAAAATTTCAGACAAATGTATGATCAGAGCAATAATGGATTTATTTTCTTCTCCAAGCAGTATCAATGGAAGGCTGCCCAACATCTACCCCTAAACAGCTGATACATTTCTGCTTATGCTCTCTTTTTCTCCCTTTTTTTTCTTCCCTTTACCACCCTCATCAGCTCCCAAATAAACAATCTTTCCCCATTTACTCTTTCCAGTTGTCCCTAATTGTGGTACTTTATACATCTTCGGTATTTGTGATATTATTGCACTGGTAATTTCTACTTCTATCAACAATTCCTTTAAGTTAGTGACCCCTTTTGTTACCAATAATACTTCACATTTGGCTTCTACAGGTACATCAATGAAAAAAGAAAGGTGAAACAAAACATATTCCCCCCAAAGAACAAGAACAGGGAGCCAGTAGCAACAGATGAAGAGAAGGCTGATGTTCTCAGTGATTTTTTTTCCTTGGTCTTCACTAGCAACCTCTCTCCCAATACCTCCCAAGTAAAAAACCTACGAGGCAGGAATCAAGGTGGTGAAGTCACTCCCACTGTATGTGAAAATCAGGTTCATGACCTCCTGAGGAACCTGAGAATACATAAGTCTATGGGACCTGATGAGATGCATCCCAGAGTTCTGAGTGAACTGGCAGATGTAGTTGCCAAGTAACTCTCAATATTTGAAAAGTCCTGTCAGTCAGGTGAAGTCTCTAGTGATTGGAAGAAGGGACATGTTGTACCTATCTTTAAAAAGGGTAAAAAGCAAGACCATGGGAACTACCGACCTGTCAGGCTAACATCTGTGCCTGGGCAGATCATGGAGCAGATTTTCATAGAAGGCCTGGTAAGGTAC